>SNQJ01S0053914.1:60084-81334 GCA_010110895.2 Picea sitchensis
GATTTAATATTGACTGGTGATGAGCAGCTAATACACTCATGCAAGGATGACCTTGCAAAGGAGTTCGAGATGAAGCATTTGGGCCTTCTTTATTATTTCCTTGGATTGGAAATATGGCAGCGAGATGGTGAAATTTTTGTGTCTCAAGGAAAGTATGCAAGGGAGATACTAGGTAAGTTTCACATGGAGGGCTGCTAACCCATGGATACTCCTCTTCTAGGAAAATGGAGGAAAGAGGATGCTACTTTTGGAGAGGTAGTGGATGCTACTATCTGTTAGCGTCAGAATTCACTCCTGGATTTCTTGTAGGAGCAGAGCCCGACACCCATCAGTTTAATGTCACGATTTGTTTATAAAGGGGTGATCAAATGGATATAGAGACTTGAGGAGATGTTACTCTAACTCAGGGACTGGGTCTGGTACGTAAGTAACAAAGGAGGTCTCGACCTAACTTCAGCCAGTGGGTTGATTAAAAGATGAACATGTGGAAGACTTAGTAAGAAAGGTGAACAAACAACTTCGGGAAACAGGCTTTCGGCATTTTGCAGAAGAAAGACTTTGAATGAAAGATCCGCTTGGTTCAGGGTCTCAAGAAACCGAAAGGGGACTTGACTGGATCCTCCAATTCCAAGTCACTCAGCGTTGGGAAATCGCAAGAACTGATTAGAGACAGCGCAACTATTACAGTGATCCATTACAACATCATCCTATAATAGCTACAGCTCGACTGGATCCTCCAATCCTGAGCTGCTCTAACGCAGTGTAAACAAAGACATGAAAGAAACTGGCATTCATAAGGCAAGAAGTCTCAAAAGTCCATACATAACCAGGTTATCAGTGCTTTATTAAAGCTTTACAACCGGGAGCTCTGCTCAACCATCGATGCCTACAAAAATACAAAAACTGAGCCTATATACTCAGGAAAATTTGCCTAACAGAGGCGTGCCCAGTGACTCACAGCTTGATGTCCCTTCAGTCAAACTCGTACTGATATCTTCCTTTAAACGCCATCTTAACTACGCATGGCCCCTGCAAAGAGGGTAGCTGAGCCATTAAGTGTTGAGCTAGCGTGCACAGACTTCTATGTTGAGTTGAAGACTCTAGCATGGCTCCTTTGAGAAAATCGATACACAGGACTTCTTTGCGCAGACGGCTTGCCAGACCCTCCATCCCCTCACTTAATGAATGAAAGGAGGTTTCAACCACCCGCTCCTATCGTCATTTACTCCAGGCGAGAAACAATATGGAGATCAGATCCGGTGGCACTTGGAGACCGCGGCGATCCCCTCTGTAACTAAACTCGGCGCTTCGGCCTCCTTTACGCAACTCCTCTCTTTTTCCAAGTGCCCACGGGCTGTGACCACGTGCCTATTCCCATGGAACTTTTCGGCGTTCATGAGTATGTAGGGCTGATCCTCGCTCCTCGAAATTGTGATGAGCGATATGCCGAGATGGTGCAATCTGGTGCCACGCGTCCCTCAAATCTGACAGTTTTAAACTCATCCGACGTTGCGGTGGGCCCCAGGTCCTGAATGCTCTCGCTACTTCGCGTATCGGGATATGATGGAACTGTTTTTTGCGCGTTGGAGTTGCGATGAGCGAGACGCCGAGATGACTCTTCTTGCCGCCAGGTGTCCCCTCTGGACGGACGACTGAAAACACTTCGGCGATACTGTGGGCCCGAGTTCTGAATTCTTTCGGCGCTTCGTGTCTCACGGCTGGGAGGAGGCTGGTCCTCGTTCTTTAAAGTTGTGAAGGGAGAGGAGGCGATGGAGCCCAATCACGCACCACGTGTCCCTCTTTGATGGACGGATGAAAATGCTTCGTGGCGCCGTGGGCCCCAACTTCTATTCTTTCGGCGTTCACGAATGTGAAAGGGCTAACCTTCACTGACTAAAATTGCGATGAGAGAAACGTTGAGGCGGCTCAATATAGTGCCACGCGTCCCTCTGAGATATAACGGTCTTGAACTCGCCCGACACCACTGTGGGCCCGGGTCCGGGACTCTCCCGACATCTCGTGCATCGGAACACAACGAAGTCTCTTTTTGCACCTTGGAGACGCGACGGGCGAAACGCCGAGATGGCCAGCTCTTGCGACATGTGTCACTGGATCGAACGACCCATATTCAGCCTCCAAACATAGGAGTCTTCTTTGATGCTATATGTCGGGTAATTTGGCAACTCCGAGATCCCGATAACCATTTATATGCTTCGTGGATAGATCTCGGCTGCCAATGGAAAAACTTTGCCCGCTCACTTGACTCATAACCGGAGAAGAGATCCTTTCGTTGCTGCGCTTGGGTGTTTCCCGTGCAACCTGCAGGTCCGGGTGCTCTCGATCCCATGACAAGAATTATCGCTAACATTAGGCTCCATGGGGGATAGAGTCGTCCCTATGATGCTATAAGAACTCATTCTGCAACTTCAGTGCCTTATTGTTGGGCTATGGAGTCACTTATTAAGCCGAAACAATAAAAGTAAAAACAAAGAACATAAAAGGCAATATTTACAAAACATAGGAGCCACTGAAGGCCTAGACAAAATATTTTTTAAGAAAATGCCCATTTACTGGGCTGCTGAAAACTCCTTCACCTTCCAAATCCTGCAACCTGTACGTGTTATTTGAGAGAGTCTCAGAGACTCTAAAAGGCCCAACCCACAGGGCTTCAAATTTACCATGTTTGCCTTTGTCTTGTTTAGGAGAATCCCATTTCAACACCCGGTCTCCTATCTGGAACCGTTCTTTCTTGGCCTTCTTATTGAAAACCTGCTTGATCTTTTGCTGATGGTCCTGAATTCTGTCCACTATCTGCTCCCTAGTATGCTGGACTTCCACTAGCTGATGAATCCTTCTGATCATGTCATCAGGTTCCTCCTGATGATCCTGGAGGAATTTCACTACAGGGAGGGCTAACTGAGAGGGGAAAACAGCGTCCGCTCCATAGACTAATTGAAAGGGAGAGACATCGATAGACCTCTTCGTGGTCACTCGGTCGGCCCATAGAACGAATTTTAATTTGGAATGTCAGGCCTTCTTCTTGTCTTCCAGCAGCCTTTTGATGATCCTTATCAGGCTTTTGTTGGAGGATTCTGCTAAACCATTGCCCTGTGGATAATACGGGGTGGAGTGAATCAGTTTAATCCCGAACTGTTCACAGAACTTGGTTAATGATTCAGACCCGAAAGTGGCTGCATTATCAGTGACAATCTTATTTGGGCAGCTGAACCTTGTGATGAGGTCCTCCAGGAACCCAATGATTACCTTGTGGGAAGCACTCCTGGTAGGGATAGCTTCAATCCACTTGGTAAAGAAATCTATAGCAGCCAGGATCCACCTGTGTTGCCCACTGGAAGTAGGGTGAATTTCCCCAATGAAGTCTAGGCCCCACTGCTGGAAAGGTCCTGAAACCACCACCGGATTTAACGGCAGAGACCTGAGTTGCTGCTTTCCTGCAAATTTTTGACATTTGATGCAGGCCCTGACCCTTTTGCAGACGTCAGTGAACATGGTAGGCCAGTAATATCCTTCCCTGAGGATTTTGTGGGCTGTGGCTTTCCAGAAATGATGCCCCCCACACAGGCCGCTATGAAATTCAGCCACGATCATCTCGGCCTCTTGTGGACTTATGAATTTTAGAAGTACCCCCAGGGGGTCTTTCCAATATAACACTTGATCGATCAGGCAATATCTGATTGCTTTGAGCTTCAGAGCTCTTGCTTTGCTTCTTTGCAGGCCATCTGGAGGCCGCAGCTCCTGCAGGAAGTATATGACATCCTTATACCAAGGACATCGAGCCAATGGGGGCTCCCTTTGATGGTCTATGTCAGGCAGTTGATTTTGCTGAATACCTGAGCATTTGTTGATAAAACTTATCCCCAAAGCCTGGCAGTTTGCTTCAGCCAACAGTTTGGCTAAACCTTGACCTTTAATCAATTTGGTGGGCCTTATTTCCAGGTCAAACTCCAGGATTTTGGCTATCCATTTACTTCTTCTTCCGTCTATGTCAGGCTGAATAAGAATGTCTTTAACGGCAGCTGAGGGGACATAGGCGATGATCTTTGACTACAGGACATAGGTTCTAAAATATTTGAGAGATTTTACTAGAGCATAAGCCTGCTTCTCCATAGTGTCATACCTGACTTCGACATCCCTCAATGCTCAGCTGAAATAAGCAATAGGTTTCTTTAACCCAATGTCGTTTGTTTGTAATAGAACAACATCCACTGTGTCAGGTGAGGCAAAGGAAAAAATAAGGAAATCCTTTGAGTAGTCGGGACTGATAAGCACAGGAGCTTCAGTCAGGGCCTTCTTGATTTGTTCAAAGGAATGTTGCGATTGAGAGGTCCACCTTACTTCATTATCCTTTTTTAACATGGTTGTTATACGCTTTACCTCCTCAGCAAAGTTAGGCACAAACCTCCTCAGAAAATTAATTTTGCCAAGGAAAGATTGGACCTCCTTCTTGGACCTCGGGATTGATGAGGCTTGTATTTCCTCAACTCTGCTGGGGTCAATCCTGACTCCTTCTGCTGATACTATGTGCCCTAGTAACTTTCCCTCCTGCATGGCGAACAGAGATTTCTTGGGGTTCAATGAAATGCCAAAATTTCTGCATTTCAAGAAAACCTTCCTGAGATGGCGACGGTGTTCCCTATCATATTTTGAAAACACTGTGATGTCATCCAAATAGACGACCATGAATTTATCCTTTTCCCCGATGAAAGCTATATCCATGGCACGCTGGAATGTTTCCCCTGCATTGATTAATCCAAATGACATCTTGGCATACATGAATGTGCCCCGTGGAGTGGTGAACGTTGTCTTTTCCCTATCCTCAGGAAGAACGGAGACTTGATTGTAGCCAGAGAATCCATCTATCATGGACATCCTGGAAGCTCCTGTTACCCTATGCAGTATATGTTCCATCTTTGGAAAAGGGTAGTTATCCTTTAGTGAGCTCCTGTTCAGGTTTCTGAAGTCTACACAGAGTCGGATCTCTCCATTCTTTTTCCTTACTGGCACCAAGTTGGCCACCCACTCTGAATATCTCAGTGGTACAATGATCTGAGCTTGAAGCAGCTTCTTCACTTCCCTTTCTATGATAGGCAGCAGCATCAGATTGATCTGTCTCAGCTTCTGCCTAAATGGATTTGCTTCCTCCTTTAGTGGGATTTTATGCTCAATGATAGAGGTGTCGTAGGTTTTGAGGTCTTCATAGGTCCAGGCGAAAACATCAGAAAATTCCCTCAAAAGTCCAATGTATTCATACCTCTGCTCCTTTGTCAGACTTCTTGACAATTTGACAAAATTGGGCTCATTCTCGGTCCCAATGTTGCACTGAATAGTACTAGTGTCATCCTCCAAGATTTATCCTTTTAATGATACATCATTTCTATCAAAGAGCCTTTCCAAATGAACCAGTCCCCTTGGAATATGATTGTTGGGCAGCTGCACAATGTTACGCTCTGCAATCTTATTCAGAAAATTACCCCCATCAAGATTTTCTTCAGAGACAGAGTCTTGGTCGATATGCATCTCTGAAAATTCTTCGATAGTCTCCAAGAACTTCTTGATTTCAAGATCATCCTTGAATACCTTCCAATGTTTGACGTTGTCAGGTATGGAGGGCCTGTATTTCACTTCCACATTGTATCTAAATTTAGGGGGCAAGGGTACTTTAAAATTACTTGCTGATGCAACCAAGGAATCTACCACCGTGTTCTTCTCTCTTGGGATGAAAGAAATGTTAAATGCTGAGAAGAAACTGTCAACTAGATCCCACACCTCATTTCTGCAGCTTCTAAGTCGAGGATGCTTAGCCTGATAAGCGTTTCTGATCTGTTGGACCACCAACTCTGCATCGCCGAACACTGCTATTTCCCGAATTCCCATTTCCCTCGCAGCTCTTAATCCGAGGACAAGAGCCTCATACTCTGCCACATTGTTGGTAGCCTCAAATTCTAATTTGTATGACAGATATATGGTTTCCTGAGAAGGAGACACGAAAACCACCCCAGCTCCAGCGCCTTCCCTGGAAGAGGCTCCATCAAAGAACATTTTCCAGACGGGGGTGACAGAGGGAGGAGGTTTAGGGAAGATGGCGGGTTGCTTTCTGAGTTTCAGAGGAGGCTCGGGAGCATGGGTGAGCTGTAGTAAACTGGAGCCTAAATCAGTGTCCAAGGAAAATATGGGATGATTGGTAGGGTTGGCTTCATCACTAATTATGTAGGCCAGTTGGGCTTCCCTATATAGTCTTCTATGCTCTCCTCCGAACACTGGGATAGTAGCATATGTGAGGTCCATCTGCAAGGTTCCCCCCAATCTTTTTATCCAAGATCTTAACAATAGCATACCGAACTTGGGGGGGACATCAACTACTGCGATATCCATGACCACACTTTTCATGGGTAGTTGAAACAAGGTTACAACCAAGTCTTTAATAACTCCAAGACACTGAACTCTCCTGGAGTCAAAAGAATAGAGTTCATGATAGGCTCTGGTGACTTCTATTCCTAACTCTTCCATGACAGTTTTGGGCATGAGGTTGTGATAATCCCCTGAATCCATCAAGCAGTTGTGCAACACCTTACTGTGTATGTTCAGGGACATGTAGAAAGGAGGGGATGAGTTGTCCCTATCTTCCACCATGGGTCCTAGGACAACTGCTGGCTTTTCATCTTGGAGGTTTATGGAGTTTGTGGGAAGGCATGAGGCTTCAAACTGTAAAATCTCAGAGAAGCATTTTTTGAATTCTTCATGTTTGATTAGCTCCATTAGGGGCACAGGGATTCTGATTTTTTGAATTTCATACTCAAAATTAAAAGAAGATGGGAGCTTTGGGATTTCTCTTATTTCGGGGACATGACTCTGGACAATAGGAGAGAGGGGTTGGGCCTTCTTACCTATGTTTCTGTCTGCTACCTCATTAGCAGGCTTCTTTGTTCTGGTGAGCTGCTCAGGAACATCAGGGGCTACTGCTTTCTTCTGGGACCTCAGGTCATACCTGCCTTGGAGGCCACTAGCCTTGTCTCCTTTGCTCAACTCATTTAGCTGATTGTCCATGAGAGACTCCTCGTATGCTGATTGAGTGAGATGAGGAAAAGGAGGAGTGTCCCCAAAGTAATGGATCTCAGGATCTAATTCATCTGCTTCCCTTTCTTCCCCCTCGGCCACAAAATTGTTTTGGAAAGGGGCCTGAATCTTCTGGTCTTCTCTGTCTCTTCCCCTCTCTCTTTGCACATTCGAGGGAGTAAAATTGTTCGGCTTCCTTAAACCTCCTTTTTTTTCGGAATTTTTGGGTCCTTTGTATGCTTGTCTCCCTTCCACCTTTATCCTCTCCATCTCTACGGACAGAGACTTCACCATCTTGGTCAGTTCATTTACTTGAGAGTGGGGCATCGATGGGCCAGAAGTTGAGGCTTCCGACCTTCCTTTTCTTCTGTCTGCATCGACCTTGTTCCTCAGTCTGCCAGCTGCTAATACATTGGATTCCACCTCTATGGCCACATCTTGCATTTGAGCTAAGGAGGTGGCTCTTCTTTCTCTCAACAAAAGGCATAAATCGGGGCCGAACGCGCTAGCATATGAAATCTTAGCAGAGGCTTCTGAGGGATTTAGATTCAGAGGCTTCTGAGGGCTTTATCATTAGACAGACTCTCCTTCCATCTTCTTCAGAGACCCAAACTCTGTCATGTAATACATGAAATCCTTCCTATCTCCCCACTTCCTCAGGAAAACATTATCCAGGGCTTCAATTCCAGCAATAGATCCGGGGGCCAGTCCCCTAAACCATTTTCTCACCTCGCCATCCAGGCTCTGGACAAAGACTCTCATCCAGACATCTTCATTTTCAATGTTGAGGTTGTCTGCATAACTGTAGAAAGTAGCCAGGTTCTCTTTGGCAGTTATGTCTCCTTCCCCAGTGAACTTGGGCATATACTTCAGGTAATCTCCAGCAGGGAAAGGATTCACAGGATGGGGTAGGATTAAGGGAGAATATCTGGCAGTGACTATAGCGTCCATTCTATTTAAAGGGGGATTAGCGCTAGCCATAGGAATGTTAGGTGGAGGAGAACTTGGAGGAGAAGGAGTTCCCGAGGGGGCTACCGGGAATGAGTCCCAAAGTGGAGTGGGAAACAAGAGGGGATTTAAGGAGAAGGCTAGCGAGCTCAAATCGGCAGGTGCTCCCTTTTCTGCAGGAGTGGGGAAATATTCTGTAGTCTTGGGTCTATGCTAAGGTGCAGCTTCAGAGGATAGGGGAGTGACAAGGATTTCTCCCTCCAATCCCAGACCAGGAGGGGAAAACTCAACAGGAACACTCCCGAAATTCAGGAAACGGGGCACTTCGGAAGGAGGACGGTCAAGAATTTGAGGAGGAGAAAACAGAGTTCTTACGAAAGGAGATGGTGGATTACCTATTTCGGTGGTGGAAGCTTCTTCTTCAGGGGCCTTTCCTTTCCTGAGCACCGCTTTTGGATCTGTTTCAGGCATAGCTAGAGGCCGCTATGGATGAGACCGCGTATGCCTTCCTCTGAAATCCACAATTAATAGCGCAGGTCGTTCCCAGCGGATTCTTTACAATGGAGTCGCCAGGTGCATAGCAACAATCTTGATAATTCTGATATCTGATGCACCTTCAGAATCAGTTACTCGTTGTCGTTCAATCCCGGGGAAAATATTCAACTTCATCCCCGGCAACGGCGCCAGAAATGTTAGCGTTGGAAGTCACTCCTGGATTGCTTGCAGGAGCAGAGCCCGACACCCATCAGTTTAATTTCACGATTTGTTTATAAAGGGGTGATCAAATGGAGATAGAGACTCGAGGAGATGTTACTCTAACTCAGGGACTGGGTCTGGTACGTAAGTAACAAAGTAGGTCTCGACCTAACTTCATCCAGTGGGTTGATTAAAAGATGAACAGGTGGAAGACTTAGTAAGAAAGGTGAACAAACAACTTCGAGAAATAGGCTTTCGGCAGTTTGCAGAAGAAAGACTCTGAATGCAATATCCGCTTGGTTCAGGGTCTCAAGAAACTGAAAGGGGACTTGACTGGATCCTCCAATTCCAAGTCACTCAACGCTGGGAAATCGCAAGAACTGATTAGAGACGGTGCAACTATTACAGTGATCCATTACAACATCATCCTATAATAGCTACAGCTCGACTGGATCCTCCAATCCCGAGCTGCTCTAACGCAGTGTAAACAAAGACATGAAAGAAATTGGCATTCATAAGGCAAGAAGTCTCAAAAGTCCATACATAACCAGGTTATCAGTGCTTTATTAAAGCTTTACAACCGGGAGATCTGCTCAACCATCGATGCCTACAAAAATACAAAAAATGAGCCTATATACTCAGGAAAATTTGCCTAACAGAGGCGTGCCCAGTGACTCACAGCTTGATGTCCCTTCAGTAGAACTCGTACTGATATCTTCCTTTAAACACCATCTTAACTACGCATGGACCCTGCAAAGAGGGTAGCTGAGCCATTAAGTGTTGAGCTAGCGTGCGCAGAGTTCTCTATTGAGTTGAAGACTCTAGCATGGCGCCTTTGAGAAAATCGATACACAAGACTTCTTTGGGTAGACGGCTTGCCAGACCCTCCATCCCCTCACTTAATGAATGAAAGGAGGTTTCAACCACCCGCTCCTATCGTCATTTACTCAAGGCGAGAAACAGTATGGAGATCAGATCCGGTGGCGCTTGGAGACCGCGACGATCCCCTTTGTAACTGAACTCAGCGCTTCGACCTCCTTTACGTAACTCCTCTCTTTTTCCAAGTGCCCACGGGCTGTGACCACGTGCCTATTCCCATGGCGCTTTTCGGCGTTCGTGAGTATGTAGGGGCTGCTCCTCACTCCTCGAAATCGCGATGAGCGATATGCCGAGATGGCACAATCTGGTGCCACGCATCCCTCAAATATGACGGTTTTAAACTCATCCGACCTTGCAGTGGGCCCCAGGTCCTTAATTCTCTCGCTACTTCGCGTATCGGGATAGGATGGAACTGTTTTTTGTGTGTTGGAGTTGCGATGAGCGAGGCGTCGAGATGACTCTTCTTGCCTCCAGGTGTCCCCTCTGGACGGACGGCTGAAAACACTTCGGCGATACTGTGGGCCTGAGTTATGAATGCTTTCGACGCTTTGTGTCTCACGGGTGGGAGGAAGCTGGTCCTCGTTCTTTAAAGTTGTGAAGGGCGAGGAGGCGATGGAGCCCAATCACGCACCACGTGTCCCTCTTTGATGGACGGCTGAAAATGCTTCGTGGCACCGCGGGCCCCAGCTTCTATGCTTTCGGCGTTCGCGAATGTGAAAGGGATAACCTTCGCTGACTAAAATCGCGATGAGAGAAACGCCGAGGCGGCTCAATCTAGTGCCACGCGTCCCTCTGAGATCTGACGGTCTTGAACTCACCCGACACCGCTGTGGGCCCGGGTCCGGGACTCTCCTGACATCTTGTGCATCGGAACACAACGAAGTCGCTTTTTTCACCTTGGAGCCACGACGGGCGAAACGCCGAGATGGCCAGCTCTTGCGACATGCGTCACTGGATCGGACAACCCATATTCAGCCTCCAAACATAGGAGTCTTCTTTGATGCTATATGTTGGGTAATTTGGCAACTCTGAGATCCCGATAACCGTTGATCTGCTTCGTGGATAGATCTCGGCTGTCGATGGAAAAACTTAGCCCGCTCACTTGACTCATAACCGGAGAAGAGATCTTTTCGCTGCTGCGCTTGGGTGTTTCCCGTGCAACCTGCAGGTCCGGGTGCTCTCGAGCCTAGGACAAGAATTATCGCTAACACTATCTATCGATAGTTAGTAGGTTCGCTAATGTATTTAGTGAACACGAGACCAAACATTTTCTATGCAGTGAATCAGCTAAGTCAAGCGATGGTTAATCCTACCAAACTCTTTTGGAAGGCGGGTAAGCATGTCCTGAGATATCTGAAGGGCACATCTGAGTATGGATTATGGTATAGACAGACGGATGATGTGAAGTTGCATGGCTTCACAGATGCATATTGGGCGGGCAGCCCAATGGATAGAAAGAGCACATCAGGGGGGGATCTTTAGTATCAGATCTACAACCGTTTCTTTGTACAGTAGGAAACGAAGATTTGTGGCACTCAGTTCAGCAGAAGCGGAATACATGGCAGCGATTCAAGCTGCATGTGAGTCTATCCGGATGAGAAAGATATTGGTTGGTTTGTTTGGTTCTCATTTAGATCCAACAGTGATTTATTGTGATAATCAAAGTTGCATTAAACTCTCGACTAATCCTATGTTTCATGATAGATCTAAGCATATAGATATCCAGTATCATCATCTCATAGATTGTGTGCAGTGGAAGATCATGTTGCTTCAGTACATTCCTATGAAAGATTAGGATGAAAACATTCTAACGAAGGTGCTCACCAAGAGAAAATTCGAATATCATAGAGACAGGATTGGGGTGAAGGATAATCCCTTTCTTGTTGAGAGGGAGTGTTGAAAAGTCAACAAGAAACATGTGTCTAATTTACTTTTCCCTTGAATATATTGGACAATAAATATTAATCTATTATCTCATCTATAACTGAGTGATTTGGCGTTGTAATAGAATTATAAGTGTAGTTAAGTGAGTTAAGATTAGTTGTACTAGTTGTAACTAAACTTGCACTAGTGAGAGTTTAGTGAATTAATTATCCATTAATTCACAATCAGTGAACTCACATGAAACTGAAGATTCGCCACGGTTAACTACATGCATGTCAGATCCAGTGCAGACCCAGTTGAGATAACAGGTGAAAGGGATAGTTTGGCTATCAGTTGTGATTTTATCACACATGCAGTGGATATGTTTATGAGCATGTGCAAACTAGGCAATTTGAATTCAAGTGTGAGAATTCCTAATTGCAGGGATTTGTGCAGAGGAGGCAGGTTGTTTGGACACAGAGAATTGGCACTTGTATTTGTTGATTTGTGTATGACAGTGTGAGACGATTGTATTGTACTGAGAGCTCTTGGATTATAGTTTTGTATGATATTGTTTCATGATTCATGATATACATAATATATGATAGTGGGGTTTTTAGCTTTGCGCTTTCTCGGTAAAACTTCTATGTTATGTGTTATTGATATTTCACTTTGTGATCGTGGTTTAATTTTCTGCAAGAATAATAGTAGAAGCGATTATGTATTTAACAGTGGCATATAATTGTTAGATCAGGAGAATCGTAGGAAATACTTAATTTGTATTGAGATTTATAGATGGTATCAGAGCCAGGGAGGCCACGGAACCACGGAAGTGAGGTGCGAACATAATAGTATTTTCGCAGGTCCAGTCTCTAGCAGGGTGCGAACCTTAGTACTGGAAACTACACACATTTCTAAGCGTAGAAATTCTTGCACCCTACTAAAAGGAGAGGTGCGAACTTCATTGACATTCTCGTAGGCTGCTTAAGGGAGAAGTGTGAACTTCCCTCACCCCACAGGGAAGTACAGTGCGAACCTCCCTAGAAGGTTCGCAGGCTATACACTAGCAGGGTGCAAACTTCCTCAGAGAGTTTGCAGGCTAGACACTGGTAGGGTGCGAACTTCCCTCAGGCTGCTATCAGGTGGGGTGTGAACCTCCCAGGGCAAGAGGAATTGCAGCAGTTGAGTTTTGGTGGTTGGATAACATTCGAATTTGCAGGTTTTTCTTAGTGCAACGGTTGATTCAAGATCGAAATCTCTTTCAATGGCTTGAGGTTGGAGTATGCACTCGAGGGAAACTCGAACAACGTTGCTTGGAAGGACAGGATGGAAGCAGTACTGGAAGACAATGGCTTGAAGGATTACATTGACAAAGATGTTCCTAAGCCGGATGCGACAGACACTGCAAATATTGATGCATGGGAAAAGAAAGTGGCAAAGGCGAGGAGGATTCTGTTGGAGGGAGTACGAGACCACATTGTCTCAAGTCTCTGTGGGAAAACCACAACACATGCAATGTGGAAGGGTTTGACGGATATGTTCCAAAAAAGTAGCGACCATAGGAAATTGGCACTCAAAGATAAACTCAGGAAGATCAAGATGGAGAAAGGTGACACCATTCAAAAACACCTCACGAAGTTTGTCCAATGTCAGGATGAGCTTGGAAGTATGGGGATAACAGTCGTTGCTGATGATTTGGTGAGCTTGGCTCTCCTAGGACTTCCAAAGAGTTGGCACAGTTATCAAGACTCTGTCAATGGAAGGGAAAAATTGACGGATTGGGAACGACTATGGTCGGATCTAGTGCAAGAGGAGTTTAGGCGGAACACCAGAGATGGATCTTCATCAAAGCGTGATGATGAAGAGGATTTTGCTTTGACTGCCAAGGCAAGGAAATGGAAAGGGAATAAATTCCATTCAAAATATGAGTCTAAAGTCAAGAACATGGATTTGTCCAAAGTGAAGTGTTTTCACTATCACGAACATGGGCATCTCGCTACTAACTTTCCACAGAAGAGGAAGAACAAGACGTTTTTTGAAGTTGCAACTGGTGAGGCTCTTATCTCGCTATTTGAACTTGACTTCACTTTGATCGCATGCATGGCTTCAAGTGCATCGGGATCAGTGTGGTATTTGGATAGTGGCGCTTCCTTCCACATGACGGGAGATAAAGAGTCTTTCATTGACTTGGAGGAGAAATATCTTAGAATGTATATAGAGATGGACGATGATGGATGATACAGTGTGACTGGTATTGGTACCATTACCTTTCAGAGGGAGTCAGGTAAACCATTTCAATTGAAAAATGTTATGCAAGTTCTAGGTCTGAAGAAAATCTTGGTCTCAGTCACAATGTTGGAGGACAGAGGCTATGATGTTTTTTTTAGCAGTGGAAAATCCTACCTGCGAAATAAAGCAACGGGTCAAGTCAAGAAGATAGGGATTTGAGTTAAGAATATCTACATGTCAGAGGTAGATGGTTTCAGTTCCATGATAGGAAAAGCAGAAAAAGTGGTGAGTCGGGATGAGGGCGAATTATGGCACAGGCGATTGGGCCATCTTCATCATGGAGCCTTGAAGATCATGCAGCAAATATCTACTGGACTTCCAAGGGGAACACTTTCTCAGTTAGATCAGTGCAAGGGGTGCACCCTGGCGAAGTATGTAAAGTCCACCTTTCATGAAAAGGAGAACCGTGCTTCGGTGATCCCGAAGAGAATTCACACAGACGTGTGTGGACCATTCTCAGTTGCTTCAACAACAAAACATAGGTATTACGTTATTTTTGTTGATGACTTTTCTCGTAAATGATGGATATTCTTCATGCAGAAGAAGGATCAAACATTCTCAAAGTTCTTTGAGTTTAAAGCATTGGTGGAGAAAGAGTCGGGGAAGCAAGTGAAGGCTCTAAGGAGCGATAAGGGTGGAGAATACATCTATAACAAATTCAAAGATTTCTGCAACAGAGAAGGAATTCGAAGAGAGCTCATAGCGCCTCATAACTTCCAAGGAAATTTCAGTTAGATCAGCGTAAGGAAAACTCTATGAAGTATGTGTAAAGTCCAATCTTCATGAAAAGGAGAACCCGTACTGGGTGATCCCCGAAGAATTCACACGTATCGCAGGACCATTCTTGGTTGTTTCAACAACAAAACATAGGTATTACGCTATTTTTGTTGATGACTCTTCGTGAATGATGGATAATATTCTTCATGCGAAGAAGGATCAAACATTCTCAAAGTTCTTTGAGTTTAAAGCATTGGTGGAGAAAAGAGTCGAAGCAAGTGAAGGCTCTAAGGAGCGATAATGGCGGAGAATACACCTCAAAACCAAAGACTTCATGCATAGAAGGAATTCAAAGAGAAATCATAACACCTCATAACCCACGTAAAAGAAAATGGGTCGTGAAGAGAAAAAAAACGTAATGATCGCGTACACCTGAGCGATGTCAGTAATGATCTCCATAACGCCAATGCATTTTGTGGGCAGAAGCATGCAATATTGTGGTTTATGTACAGAACTGTTTTCCTCATAGAGTACTTGGAATGAGTACACCTCAAGAATCTTTCACTGGTAAGAAAATTGATGTTTTGCATTTAAATTTTTGTTCCATCTGCTTATGTGAATGTGACCAAGGATGCCAAGAAAAAGATGGAACCGATCACCGGTTGGGATATTTGTGGGGCAATTACTAGAAACAATAATCATCGTATTTTATTTTCCAAACAAGGCGATGATCAAGCAGCGACGGACATAAAATCTCGGCGAGGGAAAGCTTCATGGGTTGTCGCTGAGAGAGCATAGACTGCATGCAGAAATGTTGGTTCCTTAAAGAGCACTCTCAAAGATAAAGGGCCTGAACCATTAAAGAGGTTCCGCGAAGTCAAGGAAACCACTACAGAAATCCATCCATCAGAAATGCGCGACCACGGGAAGTTTCCATTAGATTGAGACTAGAAGCTCTACGTAATGTAGGAGCCTCCCTACTACCAAACGCATGACAACATTGATTTGTCGATACGGTCTTCGGCGAGCAAATGTAATTGCGATTCGAACCATCTCCCTTCAGGAAGCGCTATGACCCCACCTTGGTTGATGCTATGGTAGAGGAGTATGACTCCATTTTCAAAACAATGTATGGGAAATTGTCCCAAGACCGGTCGGAAAATAAGTGGTAGGTGGTTCACTCCATAAAGCAAGTTGTTAATGGGAGTGTTGAGAAATACAAGGGCGCCAGGTTTGTATTCGTGGATTTCAACAGATTCATGGGATATATTACGATGAGACCTTTGCACCTATCGCGAAGGTACTATTCCATAAGATCCATCCTTGCACTCTCAACGCAGATGGGTTGGCGCATCATCAGATGGATGTAAAACCAGGTTCCCTCAATATGGATTATTAGTCATGTAAGAATTGTTGTACATTGAGTAGCCAGAAGTTTTTGAGACCTTTGACGAGATTCGTGATGCGTACAGACTCAAGAGAAAGCACTCAGATATCGGGCTAGCACCCGTATTGTACACTCAGATAGACATCTATTTCACTGGATTGGGCTTCACCAAAGTGGAAGGGGATGCAAACCTATACCAAATTGTGGTGAGGGTAAGATTTTAATCATTGTGTTTTATGTTGATGATTTAATATTGACTGGTGATGAGCAACTGATACACTCATGCAAGGATGACCTTGCAAAGGAGTTCGATATGAAGGATTTGGGCCTTCTTCATTATTTCCTTAGATTGGAAATATGGCAGCGAGATGGTGAACTTTTTGTGTCTCGAGGCAAGTATGCAAGGGAGATACTGGGTAAGTTTCACATGGAGGGTTGCAAACCCATGGATACTCCTCTTCCAAGAAACTGGAGGAAAGAGGATGCTACTTTTGGAGAGGTAGTGGATGCTACTGTCTATCGACAGTTAGTAGGTTCACTAATGTATTTAGTGAACATGAGACCGGACATTTGCTATGCAGTGAACCAGCTATGCCAAGCGATGGTTAAGCCTACCAAACTCTTTTGGAAGGCGGGTAAGCATGTCCTGAGATATCTGAAGGGCACATATAAGTATGGATTATGGTACAACAGACAGATGATGTGAAGTTGGATGGCTTCAGAGATGCAGATTGGGCGGGCATCCCAACAGACAGAAAGAGCACATCAGGGGGGATCTTTAGTATCGGATCTACAGTCGTTTCTTGGTACAGCATGAAACAAAGATCTGTGGCACTCAGTTCAGCGGAAGCGGAATACATGGCAGCGAGTCAAGCTGCATGTGAGGCTATCTGGATGAGAAAGATCTTGGCTGGTTTGTTTGGTTCTCATTTAGATCCAACAGTGATTTATTTTGATAATCGGAGTTGCATTAAACTCTCGATTAATCCTATGTTTCATGATAGATCTAAGCATATAGATATCCAATATCATCATCTCAGAGATTGTGTGCAATGGAAGATCATGTTGCTTCAGTACATTCCTACGGAAGATCAGGATGCAGACATTTTGACGAAGGTCCTCACTAGGAGAAAATTCGAATATCATAGAGACAGGATTGGGGTGAGGGATAATCCCTTTCTTCTTGAGAGGGAGTGTTGAAAATCCAACAAGAAACATGTGTCTAATTTACTTTTCCCTTAAATAAATTGGACAATAAATATTAATATATTATCTCATCTATAACTGAGTGATTTGGCGTTGTAACAGAATTATAAGTGTAGTTAAGTGAGTTAAGATCAGTTGTAACTAAACTTGCACTAGTGAGAGTTCAGTGAATTAATTATCCATTAATTCACAATCAGTGAACTCAGATGCAACTGAAGATTCACCATGGTTAACTGCATCCATGTCAGATCCAGTGGAGACCCAGTTGAGATAACAGGTGAAAGGGACAGTTTGGCTATTAGTTGTGATTTGATCACACATGCAGTGGATATGCTTATGAGCATGTGCAAACTAGGCAATTTGAATTTAAGTGTGCAAATTCCTAATTGCAGGGATTTGTGCAGAGGAGGCAGGTTGTCTGGACACAGAGAATTGGCACATGTATTTGTTGATTTGTGTATGACAGTGTGATACGATTGTATTGTACTGAGAGATCTTGGATTAGAGTTTTTTATGAGATTGTTTCATGATTCATGATATACATAATATATGATAGTGGGGTTTTTAGCTTTACGCTTTCCCGGTAAAACTTATGTGTTATGTGTTATTGATATTTCACTTTGTGATCGTGGTTTAATTCTCCACAAGAATAATAGTAGAAGCGATTATGTATTTAACAATGGCATATAATTGTTAGATCAGGAGAATCATAGGAAATACTTAATTTGTATTGAAATTTCTACATGGTATCAGAGCCACGGAGGCCACAGAGCCACGAAAGTGAGGTGCGAACATAATAGTATTTTCGCAGGTCCCGTCTCTAGCAGGGTGAAAACCTTAGTACTGGAAACTACACACATTTCTAGAAGCAGAAATTCTCGCACCCTACTTAAAGGAGAGGTATGAACTTCATTGACATTCTCACGGGCTGCTTAAGGGAGAAGTGTGAACTTCCCTCACCCCACAGTGAAGTACAGTGCGAACTTCCCCAGAAGGTTCGCAGGCTATACACTAGCAGGGTGCGAACTTCCTCAGAGAGTTCGCAGGCTAGACACTAGTAGGGTGCGAACTTCCCTCGGGCTGCTCTCAGGTGGGATGTGAACCTCCCAGGGCAAGAGAAATTGCAGTAGTTGAGTTTTGGTGGTTGTATAACATTTGAATTTGCAGATTTTTCTTGGTGCGGCAGTTGATTCAAGATCGAAATGTCTTTCAATGGCTTGAGGTTGGAGTATGCACTCGAGGGTAGCTCAAACTACATTTCTTGGAAGGACAGGATGGAAGCAGTACTAGAAGACAATGGCTTGAAGGATTACATTGACAAAGATGTTCCTAAGCCGGATGCGACAGACCCTGCAAATCTTGATGCATGGCAAAAGAAAGTGGCAAAGGCGAGGAGGATTCTGTTGGAGGGAGTACGAGACCACATTGTCTCAAGTCTCCATGGGAAAACCACACCACATGCAATGTGGAAGGTTTTGACGGATCTGTTCCAAAATAGTAGCGACTATAGGAAATTGGCACTCAAAGATAAACTCAGGAAGATCAAGATGGAGAAGGGCAACACCATTCCAAAATACCTCGCGAAGTTTGTCCAATGTAGGGATGAGCTTGGAAGTGTGGGAATAACAGTCACTGATGATGATTTGGTGAGCTTGTCTCTCCTAGGACTTCCCAATTGTTGGCACAGTTATCAAGACTCTGTCAATGGAAGGGAAACATTGACGAATTGGGAACGACTATGGTCGGATCTAGTGCAAGAGGATTTCAGGTGGAACACCAGAGATGGATCTTCATGAAAGCGTGATGATGAAGAGGATTTTTCTTTGACTGCCAAGGCAAGGAAAGGGAAAGGGAAGAAATTCCATTCAAAATCCAAGTCAAAAGTCAAGAAGATGGATTTGTCCAAAGTGAAGCGTTTTCACTATCACGAACATGGGCATCTCGCTACTAACTGTCCGCGGAAGAGGAAGAACAAGACATTTGTTGGAGCTGCAATTGGTGAGGCTCTTATCTCGCAATTTGAAGTTGACTTCTCTTTGATCGCATGCATGGCTTCAAGTGCATCGGGATCGGTGTGGTATTTTGATAGTGGCGCTTCCTTCCAAATGACAGGAGATAAAGAGTCTTTCATTGACTTGGAGGAGAAATATCTCAGAATGCATATAGAGATAGGTGATGATGGATGATATAGTGCGACTGGTATTGGTACCATTACCTTTTAGAGGGATTTAGGTAAACCATTTCAATTGAAAAATGTTATGCATGTTCCAGGTTTGAAGAAAAACTTGGTCTCAGTCACAATGTTGGAGGACAGAGGCTATGATGTTGTCTTTAGTAGTGGAAAAGCCTACCTGCGACATAAAGCAATGGGTCAAGTCAAGAAGATAGGGATTCGAGTTAAGAATCTCTACATGCTGGAGGTAGATGGTTGTGGTGCCATGATAGGAAAGGAAAAAAAAGTTGTGAGCCGGGATGAGGGTGAATTATGGCACAAGCGATTGGGCCATATTCATCATGGATCCTTGAAGATCATGCAGCAAATATCTACTGGACTTCCAAGGGGAACACTTTCTCAGTTAGATCAGTGTAAGGGGTGCACCCTGGGGAAGTATGTAAAGTCCACCTTTCATGAAAAGGAGAACCATGCTTCGGTGATCCTGGAGATAATTCACACAGACATGTGTGGACCATTCTCAGTTGCTTCAACAACAAAACATAGGTATTATGTTATTTTTGTTGATGACTTTTCTCGTAAATGCTAGATATTCTTCATGCAGAAGAAGGATAAAACATTCTCAAAGTTTTGTGAGTTTAAAGCATTGGTGGCGAAAGAGTGTGGGAAGAAAGTGAAGGCTCTAAGGAGCGATAATGGTGGAGAATACATCTCTAACAAATTCAAAGACTTCTGCAGCAGAGAAGGAATTCGAAGATAACTCATAGCGCCTCATAACCCACAGCAAAATGGGGTCGCAGAGAGAAAAAATTGAATGATCATGGGTGCAGCACGAGTGATGTTGCATGATCAGGGCCTACCAATGCATTTGTGGGCATAAGCATGTAATACTACAATTTATGTGCAAAACCATTGTCCTCATAGAGTACTTGGCATGAGTACACCTGAAGAAGCTTTTACTGGTAAGAAACCTGATGTTTCTCATTTTAAAATTTTTGGCTCATTTGTTTGTGTGCATGTGACCAAGGATGCCAGGAAGAAGCTGGAACTGACTGCTGAAGTTGGGATATTTGTGGGGCACATAGAAACACCCCATAATTATCTTGTATTTTTCAAACAGTAAGATGATTGTTATGTGACGGGATATAAAATTCGATGAGGGGAAAGCCATGAAGTTGTCGCTTGAGAGGGAGCTATAATTGCATGCAGAAGAGGAACTCTTGGTTCCCAAAGATGAGTCTCAAGATGTGGATCAGCCACATGAATAGGTTAATGGAATCTAGGAAACCACTCAAGCAGATCCATCCATCGGAAATGGCAGAAAGCACACCACGGAGCTGACAGATTGAGACTAGATGTTGCACAGAATGTAGGAGCCCCTACTTCACAGCGCAAACAGAGACAGTCTCCTGATTGATTTGATGGATACATGGCTCTCATGAGAAAATGTATTGTGACTGAACCATCTTCCTTTCAGGAAGCAATGCAGGACCCCACTTAGGTTGATTCTATGGTAGAGGAGTATGAGTCCATTGTCAAAAACAGTGCATGGGAAATTGTCCCAAGACCGGTCGACAAATCAGTGGTAGGTTCAAGATGGATCTACAAGGTAAAGAAAGTTGTTGATGGGAGTGTTGAGAAATACAAGGCCAGGTTTGTGGCCCGAGGCTTCTCATATATCGAGGGGATAGATTATGATGAGACCTTTGCACTTGTCGCAAGGTACTCTTCCATAATATCCATCCTTGCACTCTCAGCGCAGATGGGTTGGCGCATTCTTTAGATGGATGTAAAAACTGTGTTCCTCAATGGGATCATTGAGGAAGAAGTGTACATTGAGAAGCCAGAAGGTTTTGAGACCTTTGATAGAGATTTTCATGTGTGCAGACTCAAGAGAGCATTGTATGGGCTGAAGCAAGCACCACGTGCTTGGTACACTCGGATAGACAACTATTTCACTGGATTGGGCTTCACCAAAAGTGAAGCGGATGCAAACCTATACCAAATTGTGGTGGAGG
>SNQJ01S0053914.1:81344-93984 GCA_010110895.2 Picea sitchensis
GAGATTGTTTCATGATTCATGATATACATAATATATGATAGTGGGGTTTTTAGCTTTACGCTTTCCTGGTAAAACTTCTGTGTTATGTGTTATTGATATTTCACTTTGTGATCATGGTTTAATTTTTCACAAGAATAATAGTAGAAGCGATTCTGTATTTAACAGTGGCATATAATTGTTAGATCAAGAGAATCACAAGAAATACTTAATTTGTATTGAAATTTATACAACTAACTCTAAGGCATTTAATGAGTTAGTATACTTGAAACTAGTGGGTAGCTTGATATATCTTACAACCATTAGACCTGATTTGAGTTTCATTGTAATATTCATTTCCATATTCATGACAACGCCAAAGGTAGAGTATTGGACAACAAAGAAGTGAGTGCTAAGATATGTGGAAGAGACACTTGACTTCGGCATTATGTACAACAGAAGCAAAGACCATAGGTTGTGTTGGTATATATATTAAAATTGGCAAGGTTCTATTGATGACAACAAATCCACTTTTGGATTTGTTTTCAGCCTTGGCATAGGTGCAGTCACATGGACCAACAAGAAGCATCATGCAATATCCCTTTCATCAACATAAGTAGAATATTGAGGAGTAGTGAAAGGAGCATGCGAGGCAGTTTGGCTCAGGAGGATTCTCTTAGATATGTAAATGCAACAAACATAGCCAACGCCCCTATTATGTGACAAGAAAGGGGTGATGAAACTTTCCAAGAATCCAGTCTTCCACGAGAGTACCAAACATGTTGAGGCACATTGCCACTTCATCAGGAAGCTAGTAGAAGATGGATTTATCGAGTTGCAGTATTTTCCTACAGAGGATCAAATTGTAGACATTATCACCAAGGCTTTGGTTCCTGAAAAATATGTAAAATTATGAGATACGCTTGGTGTAGTTATTAGATTGACCATTAAGGGAGGGTGTTAAAATAAATGTTATTTTATAATGGTCAGCTAGATATTATACTTAGGCATTAATACATTCAATTCAACTTTAGGTTAGTTTATGTTTTTATATCTTATTTCACTTTATTGGTTTATCCCACATTCATAAACTGGATTGACTCGACTTGATTGTAGACCTATATAATAAATCTTTCTCTTTCTCATTTTATATACAATACGGAGAAATATTTCGAGTTATATTGGTTTTCTTTATGTGCTCAATTTCCGTAATATCTATGGAACCTAGCCCTAGTAAATCTAGATAACTTCATTGAAATAGGAAGCATTGTCACAACACACCTTAATGAAATATATTAGTAGGTGAAGGTTTTGACGTTGTTGTATATGGACTCAATGTCTTGGTAGACAAATTGGCATTTATAGACACTCTACAAAATATGGGTGTATCTCTAAAAGAAACATCATGGATCATTGGAGGGGATTTTAATATGATCACTTTTCCTATGGAAAAAAGAGGGGAGCATAAGCCATTTGGAAAAGGATAGTACTAAATTCAAAGATACAATTGCAAATTTGAGATTGATAGACATGGTTATTAGCCATGGATACCACACCTGGAATAACAAAAGGGGAGGGGTGAATCAAATAAAATGAGATTAGATTTCTCTCTCATCTCAAAATATTTAATAAATGTAGGATCATCTATGACAACATAAATTCTTCCAGGAGTAGGATCTAATCATTGGCTAGTTTGCTTCTCATGGGATAGCATTGGCCCTCCTAGACCTAAAAACTCATTTTTAAATATTTATGGTTGGATCATCCTAAGTTTAAAGAAAATACAAAGCACCAATGGAGGGAGAGTGAGACAACAAAAGGAAATCTAATGTATGGATTTCAACAAAGACTAAATAATTTGAATATCAATCTCAAATCATGAAACAGATAAGTTTTTGGGAATATCTTTCAAACCCAAAAAGATCTAGAAAAAAAAATGGATGAGGTTTGTCTCTCCATCATCGAGGAAGGAGGGAATCAAGACTTGATTTAGAAGGAGGAAACCCTCAAGCATGTATATAGAACTCAGAGGGAAGCAAGAAGAGAAACTTTGGAAGAAAAAATTGAGAATCAAATGGCTCAAAGAGGGAAACATAAACTCTAGTTTCTTTCATAAATCCATGATCAACATAGGGAACATAAAAAAAAAAAAAAACCTTTGTAATTTTCTCAAAGGAACAAATTGGAGACTTATGGGGAAATGGAGGAAAAAATCAAATCATACTACCACAATATTCTATTAAAATTGGTCATAAAAAAGATAGGAAGCCATGGAGTTAGTTTTGAAACATATTCCCAAGTTATTAATTATGGATCAAATGTTAGTTTGATGAGAGAAATTACCATAGATGAAATAGAGACAATGGTTATGGATATGGATTCAAGGAAATCTCGAGGACAAGATGGGTTCACAACATAGTTCTTTCAAACTTATTGTCTAGTGGTAGGCATAGATGTATGGAAGGTGATGTACAACTCTATAGAAACACAAGGAATTATTCAAGCCCTTAATTCAACCTTCCTTACCTTTATTCTAAAGGGAAAAATAACCCTCTCTTTGGACAAATTTAGGCCCATTTCACATAGAGGGGTGATAGATTCTGGATGGAATCATTGTAGCACATTAGACCATGAATTCCTTGAAAATGTGTGTTAATTAAGCTTGACATGTCTAAATATTTTGATCGTCTTAACTAGGATTTTGTTGTTCAAATGATTTATGCCTTTGGATTTTATCAATCCTCGATCCAATATTGGGTCAAACATTTGGTCTTTTTGTATCTATTTGATATCTTAATTAATGGATCACCCTATGCCCCTTTTAACCCTTCTTGTGGCATCAGATAAGGATATGCATTATCTCCCTTCTTATTTATCCTAATGGCGGAAGGCCTAGGTTGAAATCTACGTTAAGCAATTTTCGATGGCAATCTAAAAGGCATGCACATCCATAATTAGATTGATCCCCTCTCATATCTACAATTTACGGATGACACTCTCTTGATGGACCACCCCTCTACCTTGGAAGCCTCCTATATGAAGTACATCCTTAATACATTTATTCTTTCCTCGGGCATGGTGATAAATCATTGGAAGTCTCTCATATTTGTGTTCAACACTCCTCTAATTACTCAACATATCATTATTAGAATCCTTGGCTTCCAAAAAGGATCACTTCCTTAAAAAAACCTAAGAGATCCCCTCATTCTAAATGCTTTAAGAAACATATACTATGAATATATTATATCCAAACTTGACCTCAAGGTCAATTCTTGGACCTTTTTGTCCCTCAATCATCCAAGTAGGGTTAATTTTCTCAAATTTGTTATGTAGTCTATGCCATTGCACCTCTTCTGAATGTTGGTTTCTCCTTCAAAGATTCCCAAAGAAATGAAAAGTATTCGACATGTTAGCCTATGAAATCCTATATAATCATGAATGTTGTGAACTAAGATAAGTGAATCAACTACAATTCTGTCACATCCCTAAAAATGTCTGACAACTCAATAAAATGCCAAGCTACAATCGACATCCCAATCATCAATCTTTTGTCCAACTCTGTCATCTATAAACTATGGTTTCCCATCTAGAAATTTTAAGGCTACCATCTATGGACTATTGATACCCTTATGGAATATTTTGTTTGCTTAATTTCTCCATATACAAACTATTGATGACCATATGGAAATTTTGTTTTTGATGTCCATCCATCATATTTTGTTTTTGTTTTTGTTGTCAAAACCTTAAATCTGAAAACCATATATATTTGAATTTTGTGTTCTATTTATTAAAACGACACTCTTTCCTATGGGGAGGTCCAAATAAAGACATGAAATGAACCCTTGTGGCACGGGACAAAGTTTGCATGCCCAAAAATATAGGAGGCTTGGGAATCAAGGACCTCCAAAATCTTAGAAATATTCTAGTAGGGAAAATATGGTGGCATTGGTTAAATAGTAAGGAAGAATTCTGCAGTCAAATTTGGAGAAAAAAATATGCAGCAAAAGTAAAAGAACGTGACCTCGATAAAACATATAGTTTCGTATTAGGCTCACTAATTTTCAACAACATATGGAGGAACAAAAAATTTGTCCGTGCTCATTATTTCTAGGAAGTTTGAAATGGGACTTCTACACTCTTCTAGGATGATTTGTGGTACCAGTTCGCCACATTAAATGGGAATCTCTCTCTCTCTCTCTCTCTCTAAATTAGATGAATAAGTTTCAATAATGGGTAAGAAATCCTTAGATGGGGTTAGAAAGGAGAATCATCTCTCTCTCTCTCTAAATTGGATGAATAAGTTTCAATAATGGGTAATAAATCCTTAGATGGGGTTAGAAAGGAGAATCCTCTCTCTCTCTCTCTCTCTCTCTCTCTCAATTAGATGAATAAGTTTCAATAATGGGTAAGACATTAGATGGGGTTAAAAAGGAGTCTCTCTCTCTCTCTAAATTAGATGAATAAGTTTCAATAATGGGTAAGACATCCTTAGATGGGGTTAGAAAGGAGAAGGGACATTTTTATTCAAGGAATCCTACACCATGGAAGCAGGTTATAACTCTTTAGAAAAAGATAAAATATGGAACCTTAAGGTGTGGCCAAATACTCTGACATCTATCTAGGACGAAGCACTAGTACATTTGGGTCAAATTCCGATGACCTGTTCGACGCAACTGCCACTTTTGATCGTTGGGACAACGACAAACAATGGACCCCCTCAAACGCCGTTTCACATGACGTCGCTTTTTAGACGACATAGATATCATCTCTATTGCGACGTTTCATACAGACACATGTCATATCGGATTTGGATGTCCAAACCCCATATATTCGTCGCTACAGCGACGTCAAAGACATCGGAATTCCGACATCCAATTTTTCCAGTCTCCACTACGTGGACGCCATGGGACCAATGTTATCATACGTCGCAATTCCGACTTATAGTAACGTCTCTCAACTGAAGACAAGCTATATATTGTCAACGTCTGTTCCATGGGAGTGACATTACCATACGTCGCAATTTCGACTTATAGTAATGTCGCTCAATCGACGACAAGTTATATATCGCCGACGTTGGTGCCATGGGAGCGACGTTACCATACGTCGCAATTCAGACTTATAGTAACGTCATTCAACCGACGACACGCTATGTATATCCGACGTATGTGCCATATGAACGACGTTACCAAACATCGCAATTCTGACATCATGAAGGTATTTAAAAAAAAATGTCAATTTATTTTTATTTTTATGTTTTTGATATTTTTAAATTTTGCAACTAGAAAATTTTAAAATGAAGTAATTCCCTTGTATCATCCTAATAAGGGTGTATAGTGAATAACTTGTTTAGTGATACTAATACAAATAGATGTAATCATTGAATATGGACTAATACATATGATAAGCCCATACAGGTGTTATGTTACCCTTGTTATATCGGCTTAATAAACATGATAGTACTTATACCATTATCTCTACTAGTTACCTATGATAAGGTAATGAAACCCATATATATACTTTGATCCTATCTGATTACTTGATATAAGCTCATAAGTTTCCATGTTCTTACTTCACAACTTTCATATCATAATAATGTGATAATATTATATGTGGTGTTGAGCTTAACCCTATGTGTTTATCCGTAATCAATTACACACGTTAATAGTAATGCTTATGATGTACTTAAGTTGGGAATCATAGTAATCAATACGAGCATGTGATATGTACTGGTACACACAACCTATACATTGAATATGATAGTAAGCACTTCTTATTATGATAGCTTAGTTGTGGTTATTACTATGGAGATTACACTCTTCTCTGTATTATAGTTGTACCAATATTAGGTAATTACAGTGAAAGTCCTGTAATACAATCTGACCTATATGAATAATTACACATAATACCTAAGGTTCAACATATCACTTACAACTTACATTGGTTCCATATCAATTATATATGGCATGCTTATTTCACATAATATATGCCCTTTACATATACATTTAATGATCTATCCCTATTCAAGAATATGGAACTCATACTCTTGTGATCATACCATATTCATACCTATCAACTTATGATAATAGAAGTGATTCCTGGGATTTACTTGTGTTTCTACATATGAGATACAAGGATATTTGTACACATATGATGTAAGATTATTTCCATTCACCTATATGTGGTAATGTGAATGCCCCTTTATTCCATATTCATTGCACTCATTGGGTACATACATCACACAATAGGATTAAATAAGGATATACAGGTATTACTAGTTCATGCATAAGTAATGGTTACCTTATTACAGTGATCTCTTACATGTTATAGTTATAAGGGTAATGATACTATCATAGATAAAGAATGGGCTTGTATTACTCACCATAAGCAATGGAAATCATAGATATAAGTATGTAATCATACCAGTAGAAGCATAGTTAAACAAAGCAGATCAATACTTATTAGTCATGTTAAAGATTTATTCGAATCACAGTGCTTGTTTGAATTAGACACGTCATGTTAGTCTGAATTGAACACACGGTATCCATAACCAATGTGATTAGATTCAATATGGATTAGCTTATAGTTAATAGTTGATGTCATTGCCTCAATAAGATTGGTATAATACAAATAATAAGTCAGTTAGTCTTAATATTCATATTTTATCTTCCTAATAATGATACCACTCTAATAATACATAAGCTTCATAGTGAATTCGATAAGTTGTAGATACGAGTTATGCTTTGAGTGACATATCACATAGTTTCCATAACAAGAGCTTAGTAATAGAGAGCTTAGTATGATTCCAAGCATTGTGTTGTTTAGTGATGTTTGGTATAGGCTAAGAATAGAAAGAAGAATGGTCACAAGAAGGTGTGAGGAGGCTTCCTAGAGTAGTGTGCCCTTGGTCAAAGTCATAGGAAAATTGTTAGAATTAGGGGAAAATAGAAACAAATAATGCCTTTTTATTTTTATGTTCACAAGATCGGCATATATGAGAAAATAAATAAACAGATCTAAATTAAATTCTGAGTATAAACAAAATTTCTGAGTGAAAAGACAAACCTCAAGCTTACCTCCTGATCTAAGAAAGATGTACATGTCTGATCTGAAAATAGAAGGCTGACTTGTTATGCTATGCAAACACCCTCTACTTCATTAAAATAAACTTTACAGGACCTTGCTTCATGTGTTAAAATATGCAAGATAAATTATGTGCCAAGTTTATGCTTCTTCTTTTAAATGTTTATGTGTGAGGATATGTTCTTTTAAATGGTTAAATATGTACTTTCAATAAATACACATCAACATAACTTGCAGCAAATAAACCATCAAACTCACAACAAGAACAAGATGATAAAGGAGTTCACCCCTCTCCAGGCTACATCTCCTTGAGCCTCCATCAATGGACTTGGATCTCTGGGATTAATTTGTCAAAATTTCTTTTACAAGCTACTTCTCAACTCCAATGTAAATTATGACTGTACCATTGGGATCAGAACACATAAAACCCCCAAAAATGACTAATAAAACTCTGAAAACAGATCATGGCTCATACGGGCATGACCTCTTCTACATGTGGCCATAAGCTTCCCTAAGATTCTCTTTGGAAAAAACACATGTAAAAGTCCTCAAAAGCCTCTGAAACCTATCCCAATGTGTTCAGAGCATAACAATTAGCCAAAAATAATTATTCAATCACAGAAAACAAACATAGGCTCACCAAAATATGTCCTCAATCAATGAGGGCTTCAAGCTCCCTGGAGCTTGCTGAAACTTCAATGGCTGAAATACTGCAAAATAAGTCTTCAAATGGCCTTGATAATAGTGACAATGGATTCGGGACGTCCAAAAACCCCTAGCTGGGCTTTTACGGCACCTCAATCGGCCAAAAAATGAGAAAGATAGGCCTCCTGCCATCCTCTTCCTTCAAGCTTGTTGGCTCTGGTTCGCCAAAACCCACCTCTGTGTGCTTCCACCAAGAACACGCTCCAAAAACCGTGCTTAAAACCAACACCGCACATAACCGAAAAATGGTCCAAACTGTAGGACGGTTAGGGCACCTCCAGCTCCTAACCGCCAAGCTCTCGGTCACAAGGTCCATATGACCACGTGCTATAGAAAGAGGGGGCTCCGTTCACAAGGAAAATAGAAATGCAACATGTGGCGGGTCGTTCAACCGTTTGAACCGAAAATCAAAACCCAAAACGCGCACCAACGTTCAAGTCATATGGTATAACATACGAAAAGCGTGGGCTTAAAAATCATTTGAAATGCGCGCGCGGTCTCCATATAACAAAGGGTCATATGTAATATGGGTGCGACCGAGGGCTCCATTTGTAATACAAAACTCTCGCGCATATGTTTCAGGTATGGTCACATGTATATAGTGATACGACCGCGGGTCGGGGCTAAGCCCCGGCCCATCCCCTCGCCGTATGCAACATTACACAAATTTAAAAGCAATACAACACATATATCAAATAAGCAAAAATGTGTGGCCCGTTGGCAGGGCGTACTTTTCAAAGGCGTTGACCATTGGGGGAGGTCCGGGGTTCGAATCCCACGGACTCCATATAATTTTGATTAACAAACCATAGACAATAAAGGGGTGCCACGTGGAAGCCCATGACTGGGCCACGTGGCACCTTACCATTAACCAAAATGATGCCACGTGTCGAAGCGCCATTCGCCCAATAACTACCAATAAATGAATGCCACGTCACTTTCCACGTTAGTGGTCATACCTCTACCATTCAGCTCTTCCATGTCATCGTACGGACATGCCACGTCAGCCTGTACGAACTGCACAGTCAGCACTCATTTTTTTTTCCCTGTTTGGTGATTTAAACAGATCGTGATATCTCTCGCTCCTGACGTCCGTTTGAGACGAAATGAGTTGTGTTGGGTTCGAAACAACGAGGCCTACGCTCTTGTCCGTTTTGAGGCAATTCTGAGAACGTTTATTTTTGAGCCAAAATTTGACCCCTGGTCCAGATTTTGATCAATGTCACATGTGTGGATGAAAACCTTTATAATATGCTCAGAAATAGTTTTAGGTTCATGGATCAAACCTCTAGGGTTTGATCTCTTTCATAAGGACTTAGGAACAATTTTTCCAAGGTATAGACTATCACAAGACAACTGCAACAAGTACTCCACAAGAAGGGACAACAAGGTATTGACCATAGCTGATAAAACAAAACCAGGTACCCCACAAGAAGGGAAATCAAGAACTCCAAAAACTGAGACAACAAAAATCTCCATATAAAACAAACAAACCCTCCATAAAAAACAGTCCATATATATCAAACCCTCCATAAATGAAAAGAAAGAAGCATTGGATAAACACTCCAATCAATACCAAGACCAATACAAAACTCAGATTTGAAATTGTTACACCAAATGGGGAGGTTGCACCAACAAAATCATATCTGAAACGGTTACATCAAATGGAGAGGTTGCACCAACAAAACTCATATCTAAAATTATTACATCAAATAGAGAGGTCGCACCAACAAACAAAAATCAGATCTAAACATGTTACATCAAATGGAGAGGCTGCACCAACAAAAAAAAACTCATATATGAAAAGTTAGTCCAAAAAGGAGGTTGCACCATCATCAAGAGAGAACAACTGAGGTGGTTGCAACAAATAGGAGAGTGAGGAGTGAGTGAGTGTGAGTGTAATAGAATTCTAGAGGGTAGGGTCTTATTGATAGTTAGGGAGAGAGGTTATGGAAATTTAAAATTATAATTAATATTGGCATTTAATTAATATAAATTATAATTAAAATGTCAATTAATATTAATATTAATTATAAAAACCCTAAACACATATAAAACCCCAATCACATAAATAAAACCTCAATCACATAAAACAACAAGGGGGTACCTTTTAAGACAAAATCAAGGGGGGGTCCATAATGGAAAAACATGTCCACATGAGTCTCATAATGACCTATAAACATTATCATCACTTCATAAGGGGGTCCATCAATAATGTGGTCATGTCCATCTTCATAGGCACTCCTAGATCTCATGGACCATCCAGGGAGAGAGGAAGAGGATCACACATCAACACATCTTGGTAATACACTAAGATCTACCTGGTCAAAGACCAGGTTGCCCCAAAACACAAAACACATCTGGGGGTCCTAGAACACATCTAGGGTCTTATCCACCAAGGTACAAGACCAAGGATCAACCCATGCATTAGGAAAGGGTTCCCTGGAACACGTCCAGGGGCCCTAGAACACATGTAGGGACTTATATCAACCACTAAGGAACACATCCAAGGATCAATCCAAGAACTTTGCAAGGATTCCTTGGAACACATCTAGGGACTTATATCAACCACCAAGGAACATATCCAAGGATCAATCCAAGCACTGAGAAAGGATGATACCTTAGGAACCTACAATTTGGATGACATTTGCTTCCCAGAAGGAAGTGAGAAGATGCCTAAAGTTCCCAATGATAGATCTAATCAACTTTGGGTTTCCCCCAAAGATGGTTTGCTAAAGACTGGTTCACACTTCTCATTATCTAATTCAATACATATTTATACCTTTTTATACAAGAAGGATGTTAAGGAAAGTTCTTTTTAGCCTAAGATTGTTTCGGTGGAAGCTCTAATTTTTGCAACCCCATCATAACCCAAAAACTCACTCCCTTTAACCTAATTTGTCCTCTAGTTTATGATGGTTATATTGAGTCTTTCACTAAAGAGAGGAGATGTTATAACCATGTTATTTTAATTTAGATAGATAGACATACTACTTAGCTTACATCTTGTACCAAAGGAGCAAAATTGTATCGTTGCGTAAAGGAGGACCGTTTGGAGGTGGAGATATAGTGAGATTGCAAAGAACCGTTTGGAGGCCCAGACATCATGAGATTGCATTACACCCGAGTTGAAATGGTCGTTTGAGGCGGAAAGATGAGATTTCAGTGCACCCTTTGGAGTGTCAGATCAGATCAGATTATGATTAGGGTTATATTCTATATTTTATGGGAAGGGGTGGAGATCAGAAAATGTGTTGCAAAGAGAACATCATTCGCATTCATTTTCCCTTTGACTGAATTGTTCATGTATAAACTCAAAGAAAAATAGTTTTAATCAATTTTGGAGAGTTGGGGATTATGATGTCCAAAATGAACAAAAGTGATCTTTACCAGGTGGTGTGTATCATGTTCAAGTACATCCAAAATTCCTCCATTATAATGCGACTTAAAACACATGGGAATTTGGAGATATTTCGAAGTTGCTTGATAATGTAGTTGAATATTTTCAAAATGGTGCAACTTTTGTCATTGTGGAAAAAATTTAGAACCCTAGGGACAATAGTCCAACTCTTATTTTCCAAGATAATGGAGGTGGAATGGATCTCGATTGCATGCATAAATGTATGATCTTGGGTTACTAAGTGAAAACTAATAGCACAACTATAGGACGATATGGAAGTGGATTCAATACAAGTACGATGAGATTAGGTGCAAATGTGATTGTTTTCAGTCGCTTTGCTCATGGAATCCCTGCTACACAGAGTATTGGGATCCTTTCTTACACATTTTTGAGGAGAAATATTCACAGTTGTTAAGGAATTCAGTTCTTTATGAGCATAAGATTGTATATTCCCATCAATAGAGTCCAAAAGAACTCTAGAAAATAATTAGAAACAAAAATTACATGAAGAGAAGATAGGATGTCCTCAACTTGAGATATCTCTCCTCTATCGTGGCCTATGTGTTGTTGAATAAACATTTCCATTAAGACAAAGGTGAGGAAAATTTTAAGTACCCCACAATCCCAACAGTGTACACGGGTGGTTGGGTATGTTACAATTGGTATCAGAGCCAATATTACAACACTAGGGGTTGTATGGGCTCAAGGGAAATGAATGACAATGATTTTTGTGCTTAGCATTTGAAAAAGAATAAGAAAAAAACATTCTCAAATCCTTTCCACCTCAAACGACCATTTCAACTCAGGTGTACTGCAATATCATGATGTTTCTTCCTCAAAACGGTCCTTTCAATTTGGGTGCACTACAATCTCATAATCTCTAAGCCTCCAAACGACCATAATTTTCATTTCAATAGGTTCCATTCCTCCAAATATCTTGTCACCAGACCCAAAGCTTGACGTAGACCATGACCTAGACCACCACATAGAGATAGATATAGATTTAGACGTTGACCTAGAGCTTTATGTAGACCATGACATAGACCACCCTAGCTCCATCTAATCCTAGGCATAACTTATACTCAATCCTTAACCCTATATTAACTCGACCCATGAGGACGATGGAATATATTATTTTTTCTTTCTATGGAAAGATAATAGAGGAAGGATTGATCTAAAGTGTTTCTCTCAAACAAAGATACTTCATGTTGAAAAATGACTAGCAAATTATAATTAAATTTAAAAATTGGTACCTATTCAAAATATGTGATTTGCAGTTGGATCAAGATCTTTGTACCATGATTTCACCAAAATTTGTACCATGATTTCACTACATCCACACCTCCAAATGGTCATATGTCCATTTCATTGAATCCATCATTGTCTTGTGACTATTTCTCTGTCTCCCATGCACTCTCTCCATCATTGAGAGTGAATGGGTGACAAATAAATAGTGATTTGACAATTATGGATTGAATG
>SNQJ01S0053914.1:107737-124199 GCA_010110895.2 Picea sitchensis
GCATATCATGACGCAATAAAATAACATGTTTCAACAAAACATATAAATACATATTACATTACAAGTAAAACACACGTCATTAAGTACAACAAAAAAATGATTTTATTTTTTTTTGCATATATATTGCAGCTACTTACCTCGTGTATTTTCCAAGATCATATATAACTTGTTTGACATTGTTTTCAAAGTCGTTTGGGAGAGATAGAGGTAGAACATATTGTAACCATAAAAACGAATCGTTACTTGTTCAAAACTAGACAAAAAAAAATCTCAAAAAATGTATATGACCAATATATAAATATGAATACTAAAATGATTAATTACCTTAATGACGGTATGTCAAGCATGTGTTTTTACCCCACCAAATTCACCTTTCTTCGTTAAGATATTCTTTATGTTTGAACAAAAACCTGTGGGAAATTAATTTTTTGAATGACCTCTTTTACACCATTGCTTTGTTGCTCTGTTAATAACCATGGAAGGTTATTTTGGTCTCCATCATTATTTGATCGGATCACACTTTTCATTTCATTATTGGCTTCCTGAATGTCATTACAAATTTTGAAAAAAAAAACTTTATCCCTCCTGCCATCTATGGTTCACCATAATGTTTATGTCACATTCTTCCCGATATGCATTGTATCAAATAAATTAACTATTTTTAGGTCCTTATAGTAAGGCAACCTCATGAATTGAGTGGGATAACATTTCATTCCTCTTGGAATCCCATTATTACTACCTTCACGATGATGACATTGATGAAGCATAAAAAAAATCAGAACACTATTTATCAAATGCGGTAAAATAAAATGAATAATTAAAATAAAATTTCAAAACATGATTCCATTTACGATACATAAACGAAATGTGTACCTTGAGGATTAATTCTTTCATATGCCAACTTCCATAGGCGAGGTGTCATTCTTTGTGGTTTTAGTTCAGTCTCTTATTTCCCATTGAAAATATATTTTTCAGTAGTACGATACTTATGGTTCTTAGAGAGGAAGTGTCTATACTCATCAAACACCTCATTTCCTAAACTTTTTGATCGACGAGATTTCATCTTAGGACCACAAACTGGACACACAAATTTACCCTTTGTTTGAAGACCTGCAACAAATGGATTAATGTGAATTATTAATATATATATATATATATATAAATATACGAAATGATTATTTAAACATGCATGATATATTCAATTAATTATATACTATTCAAGCGTGCAATATGGAATGTTACGTACCACAAAAATGTGTTAGTCCTAGGGCATCATGAATTGTCCATAAAAGTATTCCACGACATTGAAATCTCTTATGCCCAATTGGTTTACAGATTTCATACATAGTGATGCCCTCCCATAAATTTAGTAGCTCATCGATAAGAGGCTCGATATACACATTCATATCTTTAAATTGGTACTTACCTAATTGTTTTAAATTAAACGAAATTACTACCATGGTATGTATATATACATAAATAAATAAATAAAAGATGTTATGCAAAAAAAAGAGAAAAATGAAAATTTTAAATTCGAAAAATTAATGTAAACAAATACCTAGAATAATCATTGTCAACATTATGTGCTCCCTCTTTATTAACATCCAAGGAGGAATTTTATTGTTGATAAAAAAAATAGGCCACACTGAGTAAACTGACCGAAGCTCTCCAAATGGATTAACACCGTCAATTTCCAATGAAATCCTAACATTACGAGGTTCATCTGTAAATTCTGGCCATTTTGCAGCAATTTCCTTAAATGCATAACCATCTGCAAGCATTCGAAGAATGTCATCTTCAATTCTCTTTCATGCATGGTAATCCATAAACTGTGATATGCTTTGGCACCTGAACAGTCGTTGCAAACGTGGAATTATGAGAATATGTCGGAGAACCTTTCGAGGGACTATTTTTGTTACTTGATCGGTTCGATATCTACTGATACCACATACTGGGCATTATGTTTTCAACGCATATTGTCCATAATATATAATATGATCATCCGGACATGCATTTATACTTTGATACTCCATTCCAATGTCTTTCATAATGGCATGTAAATATCGATAAGTGCAAGGTAAAATATTTGATGAGGGTAACAAAAATTCACATAACAATCTAAAACATAAAAGATAAATAGTTAATGTAAAGAACAATAATTGTAAATATTGCATTTTTATTTTACACATTAATTAACACTAAAAAAATGGGGAAAAGTCAACCTTTATGTAGATGTGAAGAAACATATTACATACATTAGGATCTGTGTCATACAAGTGTTCGACAAATGATTCGTAACTTTCAAGTTCACCAGCAACAATGTAGTGGAGAGAATATTTGCTCTTGACCCTTTAAAAAGTCGTTTATTTTCCTTTTAAATAAGAGTTTCATCATAAATATCATCACTACTGTCCCTATGATCCTCATCTGGATGATCGAAGAAGTCTTGGATCATTTGATTTGTCCCATCATCTTGAACTATGTTATTATTGTCATCTACTTCCATGGGATCATTAACTTGATCTTCATTATCTGCTTCAAGTTCTTCATCTTGTACTACAACATCATTTCTACTAGTACTTGGTGCTTTGTGCATAAAGTTAGGGGTGAAATCTAACTTTATAATTACAAACAATCATGAAAAATTAGTGCATGTATAAAACAATATAAAAGTTTGAGAATACAATAAATATTAAAATAGATAATGAATGTATATATAGCTAATTACCATGGGACGATATTCATTTGATCCCCCGTCCATGTGCCCATATTTTCTACAATGTTTTTGAGCTATTGTTATTAAAACTCTTTCAGGACGTCTAGTACAAAAATTGCAAGGGCAATAACATTTATGATCACCCTTTTCACCCTCTTTAATTATTTTCCTAGCTCTAATGTTTTATGACATTATTCCCCACGGACATATACTGAAAAAATACATGTTTTTTGTTCGCCATGAAGACCTGCTTAAACCCTTTTTGAAGTGTCGTTATTATAGCAAACTTGTCTCAAAATCCATAAAATGCAACATATTTATATATTTTATAACGTCGTAATTCTGACGATATTTGACCAAGTCAAAGTTGATTTGGTCAAATACTAGGTGATATTTGGGAGGGGAGAAACCTAGTTTCCATAACGTTGCAAGTGCGATGACTATTTTACCAACGTCGCAAGAGAGACAAAAATCCAATGGTGTCGCAATGGTGACATGTGTTTGTATTACGTCTCACTTGCGACGTTATCGGGCAATATGGAGAAAAAAATTTAAAATTTCCTCCATTTTTTTATAATATGGCCAATTTTGTCCATAACCTCACAAATAGAACGTCAAAATTTTTCCAATATGTACTAGTGAAGGTACTACCATGGGAAAAAATTCAATCTTCCAAATGTGTAAATTGGAACGAGAATAACTAGAACAACTATTTCATCAATGTCATCAAGCAAAGTTCTTGTGAGTTATAGGAGCAATTATCTTGAGGTAGTCATATCACAAGAGGAATGACATCTCAAAAAAAATAAAAGGATGGAGATGTTCTCCCTTTGAGAGTATGATCTTAAGTAAATTTTGGCACTTGTTTCCTAGATTCCTCCTCTAGGGAATTTGGAAATAAAGGAACAAACACATATTTAAAGACAAAAGGAGGGATGGGGAGAAATTAAGGAAGGAAATACACCAACATATCAAAGAATTAGCCTCTATCACAAAGGCTCATCATAGGCACAAGTTTCCACCATAATGTGACTTAATACTTGTTTTTTACCATATTTAATAGTAAGTCATGGATATTTTTGCATGTTTCTTGGTAAATGTGTTTTGAGGTGGAATTTTGTGTATATTATGTCTTTTTTCTCTAATATCTATACCTAAATATGTGTGTATCACCAAGCAGGTTGAACTTCATGAGTCAAGAGAACTCAAGGGTGCCAACATCCTAAAAACAGGGGATTTTGTCTCCCTCAGAGCGTTTCCAGCCAAGAATCAAGGGGCATTGTCCCCACCTACATCTAGAGCGCTCATTGTTCATTAATATCCACTTATGATAAGCAACAGTTCGAGATATAGATGGGATTGACTAAGATCCCTTATTTCCCCACTTCTCTTATCAATCTAAGCAAGGAGGTAAAACTCTCAAGATTATATATAGACCTCTAGCCTATGAGAGAAGGAGACAATTTTTTTGTTATATTCTACTAAAACTTTTCTCTGAAGACTTTTGTTGAAGACTTGGAACCTTTTTTCTCTCAATGTATTTATTATTGATGTTAATGGAATAAAGATGGTCTTCTTTTCAACTAATTAGATTTTTCTCAAGGTTCCTTATGCTTCTTGGGTATGGCCCACTCAAGTGGGCTCAAGGACCCTGTTGAAATTTCTTTAGTTTTTATGCATGTTAAGACAATGATTAGTTAGCATTTCATTTCTTTTTTAAGCTTAATGTAGTTTTACATGATTAAATTTTCCTTATGTCGGGTTATCGTTAATTGGTTAGTTACAACAAACATCTTGTACAAAGATTCAATAACCTATTAGAACACTCATGGGTGTCTTCCCAAGACAAATAACCTCAGATCTATTCCGTTTTATTATAGTCTAGCTTTTTTTATGCTTCAGAAGACTTACACTATATTTCTAGGCTTCTTTTTGGCTTCATGTAGGAGTTTCTTGTAGAAATTGTACAGTTCCTATATAAACCTTATGTAGGATTGTTTTAGTTCTAGATTTTAGTTTATCTTAATCTTCTTTTCATAAGAAAAACAATAAACATTGAAAATACATACGACTTGCTATTGATCAAAGGGTTAGGCATAAATTAACTTGTTTAGTCTATGTGTTGGGTTATCTTTCTTTTAATTACAGTTTTTAGTCATACACTAGAATACCTTCATCTTATGCTTTCAACTTTCTCTTTATGCTTTAGTATACTTCATTTCCTTCCATTAGAATAAATTCCTTTTCAGCACTATAGATTAACTGTCTTTCCAAATTAGTGTGTTTTTCATTCAAGCCATAGTTAAAGTTGTTTTCTGCCATTTCACTTTCTGCACAATTTCATGCATTCCAAACCTTTGATCAGTCTCATACCTATACTACTATCAATGCATATTGCATATACATTGCACAACACCTCTTAAGTTTGTACGAACCCTGGGTTGACAAATTAAAGTAAGATCCAAGGATACAATAGTATTATTGTTGTTATTCCTAGGGCCATCACTTTTTGGCATCATTGTTGGGGAGGTGTTAAGTCTGCATATCATTTTTATTTTTTGTTTTTCTTTGTGTGACTTGGAGAAGTATAGAAGATACCTCATTCAAGAGGCCAACCTCACTATAGGGTTTTTGTAGTGTAAAATCCCAAGTTATTTCACTTCATGTGAGTATTGTTAGCTCCTTGTCACACTCTTTTGCATTAGAAAAAAAAAAAAAAAAACAATATTTTTACTTTCTTTCAATTTCATGAATGACTAGAGCTAGAGATAGGAAAGGAAATTTTTTTCTAAAAAACCCCAACCCAACAACAGGTCCAAGAAATCTAGATATTGGCCCTGAAACACTTGAAAGTTTCTTGGAAAGGGAAGTTAGAGAATTTAAAAATATTTCAGAGGAAGGAAAATCTCCCTCACCTCATGTCATGGCTAGTGAAGAAGAGATATTTGAGTTCCACATTTGGGAATCCAATATGAAAAATATTAATCTGTCTACATTACCTCATTTTCATGGGATTGTTTATGAACATCCTGACACTTTCCTTTTGAGTTTGTAGTTATATGCAGGACATATGATTATACTACTTGTTATCGCACAGATTGTGTAGACTCACAAACTCTCCAAATAACCATCAACATGTAAATAGTTACAAGGCATAATTTTTAAAATTTATTATCTATGATATATAAATATTTAACTATAGGTGGGACCCCCTAGGGAAAAAGAATGGATGTTTAATTCCAATTATTTCCCATGATTGAAAATTAATGCTCTACTGAAACAATCTCATCTACATTTCGTTGTGCTATTGTTTTCTTCATCAATCTCATTATGAGTTTTATCATACAAAAGAAAATGGTTCTGCTCATTAAACTTCAAAGAGTCCTCCATCTTACATACATTATGTTCATAAATGCTATATGAAGGTCACAAGAATATTATGGAGTTGTCAAAAGATTCTTTTGTTTACAACTGATATGTCCAAACAACATATTTGTCATAAGTTTGGTCTCTGGTTACATGGAACATTTAAAAGGAAATCAAATCCACTATGCAAATTTTATGAATGGTATATTTAATAGCTCATCATATATGAAAACCTTGTTATCCAAATACCATCACATTCATATGGTAATTGTGGTTCTATATCATAAGGGGTGACGTGTTGAAGTTAAAGGGTTTGAGGTCTTTTAAACATAGTGCATATGATATGAAATCAACGTTGAAATCGTATAACAATTGTTATATCTTGAAGCTTGCTTTTATCATCTTGTTTCATATATATATGCTAGTTGTGTTGTTTATTTGCAATGAATGTGGTTTAATTAAAGGACCGAGGTTGGTGAGTTTTGGTTGTCATTCAGGTTGGAATTGAGTTATTGTTTGATGACATGGTTATATGACACATGATACTTGCATAATTGGCATGGTTATATGGCATGTGATTGATGGTTGTTGTTAGTGCAAATATGATTTGGATTGGAAAGTTAATGTTTGGGAACGTGACGCCCCATGCATTCAATGCATGAGATGCAGAATTTTAGTTGAGATTGTCACCCTCGCAATGTTTTGGCATTTCATTTTTTCATTTGAGAGTTGGGAGTTTTGGAATGATGAAGTTGTCCGAGACCTAGATGCATTGTTGTTGGTAACTGTAACTCTTATTTTTCAGAGGTATAGAAGAACTAAGGAAAGGTATGCTTACATAGCTCATTCCCATCAAATGCATGTCTTTATTTGTAGTTATAGTTTGGTAAATAGATTTGTTTGATTGGTGAATGAGCATGTTGTTTGGTTTTTGGACTCGTTTTGTTACATTTATAAGGAATTTCACTAAGTTCCATAGTTCTGATGCTAACTGTCATCCTAAAAATGTACATATCCAATCATGGTTGTGTGAACTTGTTGTATATAACTTTATGGGTCATTTTCATTAATTTTTTTCTTTCCTTAAATGCAAAGGCATTGTAATACCTCTTTCTCCTTTCATTATGCTCAAGCTTGGGTTAGAAGGTGTAAAAGTCTCTTGGGTTTTTCCTCTGTGAATATTTCATTTCCTATTTAAGGGTTCTTAATGTTGAAATATTGTAACTACAAAGAGTATTTTATTTATTGTTGATTCATTATTCATCTGATCAATCCCCTTTTGTGGATTGGTCAAACCCTAATTATATTATGCAAATTAAGAAGTCAGCCCCCGGGCCTAATTAAAGTGGTTTTAACCACTAAGAAGACAAGTCGGCCCTGCCCAGTGAAGAGACACCTTTACAGCGCTTGCCAGCTTGTATAAATAAAGGAAGCTAGCACCTCATTATCTCACTCACTCATTTGATCATCAAGTGCACAAGTTTGTTAGTTGCAGTTGGGAGAAGAAGGAAGAGAGAGGTGCATTGCTCAGTGCTGGATATTCTCTAGTGTCTTGGTTTATTGTATTGGAATTGTATTGGCTATCTATATTAAGGAATTTTTTGTTGGTTTTTCTCCCCCATGAGGGTTTCCCAGGATAAATGTTGTGTATCTTGTGATTATGTGTCTCTCAATGATCCTGCCTATGTTATTGTTATCTAGTAAATTGAAAAGAAACCTAATAATAGCTACAAACTTAACATGGTATCAGAGCTAATCTGAAGAGACCACCTTTCACTAGATAAGCAAAAACGTCATTGTTGTCATACAAGAAAATTAGGGATTTTTTTTGGAGAGGAATTTTTGCCTAAAAACCATATAGAAAAGTGCTCCCTACCCTAGTGAATCTTTTGGCAACTTGAGCGCACCTTTTCAGTGGATATAGCCTCCAGAAAGTCAAACCCTAGTTTTGACTGGTACCAGAAAACCAGAAGTACCAAAAAACCAAGAAACCAAAACTAGTACCAAAAGTACCAGTCCATATTTCCGCAGGTCAAGTTTCAAGGGAAAAAACTTGAAATTTTTTAAATCTAACAAGTCTAGCAAACTCGCCTCATCCCAGTGCATCTAGACCCTAGATCAAAATTTCAAAATTTGAAGTTTGAAAAAATAGGGTTTTCTCATAAAACCCTAAGTTGCAGTTGTAGTTGTAGTTTTAGAATCAATTGCAGTCACCCTTGAAGTTTTTAAGAGATGTTAATTATTATTTTTGCTACTAGATGGTGCCACTACCTACAAATACTATCAAAGGTATGTATTAACATATGTTTAAATTGTTAATCTTTAAAGGGTATTTGCAGGAGAAGGGATCTCTTGCCATAGATCCAGAAGGATCTCAGATCCAACACATTCAGAGGAATAATGCAACCTAGGTTTGATTATTCTGGTATGCATCTATTTGTTATGACATTATTTTGATCTAGGTTGCATGTTGAAGTTATGACCATCATACTAGCCTTTGGTAAAAAAAAATAAAAAAATCAAGGTATTAGATGGATTAAAGTTGAAGATCATAGAGTTTATTCTCTAACCCAACTGTCTTTCAAGATAGCATACTGTATTAGTATAGAAGACAGGTTGAATAAATCACTTGTCATCTTGAGTGAAGGAGACTTGGAAGAAAAGAAACAAATTCATTCTTAAGGACAAGACTCTAGGTTCCAAGTTTGATTAATTAAGTTGATAAGATTCAAAGTTGCACATGAAAAATTGATAACTACCCCATTACAAGCAAACAATGTAGTTGAGGAAGCAATCTTTGAAAAGTATTATACTTGGTAGCATGTGAGCATATTGAGATAAATTCTTAAAATCATTTACCAGATACAACTAACATCTCCTCTAGGAGAAACTTCTTGTGTTGGTTCTAGGTTACCATGGATGAATGTTTGATCACAACACTATAAGAGTGTTGATCTCATTCCTTATTATATTTCTTACTTTTGATCTTTGTTTCGGGAAGGTCACAAGTGATATCTCTAATTAAGCTACTGTGACAATTATTCGTGTTATTGTTTTATTACTATTATCTAAAGAGTATTATTCTTGCTTGTTGTTTTGTTGACCTTGGCTCCAAGTCACAGGTGATAACCCTTAGGAAGCTATAGTGAAGGTTGCAGAAGGCAACAGATTAGATGAGACATGAAGCAGACTACCCAAGTCGTGTACATGATGGTATACATCCATGTACCAAAGAAGATGAAGAATAAGCTATTTTTGAGATCCAGAGTATCGCATATGGAGATCGATTGTAAGGATAAGAAGGCTCCAAAGATGACCAAACATTAGAACAAGAACTCACATAAGACTTGGTCAGAGGATAATGGAGCCACCTTGACGGGAAGAAGAACTCGTTTAAAGTCTGATCCAGCCTTTCATATTTATAATTAATATTCAACACCAAGTATACCCTGTAAGAGGTGATGAAGTCCTTGTAGACTCACAAGAAATCAAGAGTAAGCTTGATCTCAGAAAGGATCAAATGAAGAGACAAATTCCAGGATTGGGAGACAGATGCCATGATAATACTAGATCATAGCTTCATAAACTTCTAGGAGATATGAAATCTCCTGAAAAGATTCCCTTGTTTCAGTGACAGAGAAGGAAGCCAGTCAGAAAAATTGGGATATGGATTTTTCCATGAGAATAGAAGAGAAGTCAGGGATGACTTCCAAGATTGATCTAACAAATCAAGAATGTTGCAGATGTACAAAGCCTGATGTGTGTCCAAAGGATTCTCCCAACAAGAGGGAGAATATTATGATGAGACACTTACTCCAGTAATTGAAGAAATAGTTCCAGTGTTCATGAAGACAACCAGAACAACCATGATTCATATATAGTATGAGATGTAGGGGGGAAAATACCCATATTTAAAATTGAGTGGAACTTGGTGCAGTACATTAGTTGGGTCATTAAGACATGACTACAATACAAGATAGAGTTACCTCCATGAAAGAAGAAGAGCTACCTTCAGTATCAATTATTGAGACACTCTCAGTTTCAGATGAAGTTGTTGCCATGATGGAGTAGAGGAGTTACTCCCAAAATTTAGTACTCACAGTGAGAATGGAGTAACCATTCTCAGCTTCAGAGAAACTGCAAGTGCAGAGTCCTAGTTCCAGAAGGAATGGTTGAAGAAAGAGGAGAGGACATACTCTCAAGCAATGAGATAGATAGTGCTCTACATAAAGCACATAGAGATAGCACATGATTGTGGAGATTGAGTCACATCTAAGCAAGTGTACCAGGTTGGTACAAAGTGATGTGAAAAATTGATTTGAAGTTGAATATAGAAAGACTCATGTATGCAATTTGAAGCAAGATCCTAGAGCTTGATATGGCAGAATTGACAGTTTCCTGACGAGCTTGGGCTTTACCAAGAGTAAATTTGATTATAACCTTTACCTCAATATTATGAATGATGAGTCGGTGATGTTTCTACTATATGTAGATGTTGTATTCTTGACAAGATGAAGAAAAGATCATCACATATTACAGAAGAAGCTTGCTACATAGTTTGATGAAATACCTAATGCATTATTACTTAGGTCTTGAATTTTGGCAGAGCCCAGAGAAGATCTTCCTTAACCAAGGGAAGTATGTAGTTGAAATAATGAAGACGTTTGACATGTTGAAATGTAAATCCATGTACACACCCATGGAAACGAAGTTGAAGCTCCTGGTAGATACCTCGTCAGAATTGGTTGATGCTACTTTGTACAGACAGATTATTGGTTCGGTGATGTATCTGACAAATACCAGGCAAAATATATGGTTTTTACTTGTGTTAGTGTCTGGTAGAACCCAGACGTGTTCACCTTGATGATGAAAAACATGTGATGAGATACTTTAAGGGTACATTGGGTTTTGGTCTCTGTTATACTAGAGATCATGACTTCAGACTGAGTGGTTATACCGATTCAGATTGGGTTGGAAGTGTCTCTGACAGAAAGATCACCTCAGGATGTTGTTTCAGTCTAGGTTCAACCATGATCTCATGGCAGAGTAGGAAGAAATCAAGTATTGTTCTTAGCATGGAAGAAGCAGAAAATATTGCAGCATGTTCTTCCAGCGGTGAAGCCATATGGTTTCAAATGTTGTTGACAAATCTATTTGATCTGGAGATGGAAGCCATTATGATTCTATGTGATAACCACAGTTGTATAAATATGATGGAGAACCATGTGTTCCATGATGAGTCGAAGCACATATAGATACAGTATCAATTCATTCATGACATGATGCAGAGGGGAGCTTTAAAGCTCCAATATGTTGGCACAGATGAGAAAGTTGCAGACCAAGACTTTATCTCGTGTAAAGTTTAAATAATTTCGAGACAAGTTTGGTATAGTCCAAAAGGACCTCCCTCGAAAGGGGGAGTAGTTATGATGATACTATGGTATCCTGACCAATAGCAGGTAGCTCAGTTAGGATTTTATATCCTAGGGGATTGATCATCCCTGGATAGATCTCGAAGGTCCGTAAGGACGGGCTGTCAGATTACTTGTGCATGTATATGCTAGCTTTGGTCAGTAGCAGTAGCTCCATTAGGATTTTTATAATCCTAGGGAATCTTATGATTCATGGGCAGGTCTCAAAGGTCCGGTAAGGATGGTCTGTCAGAGTACCACGTGGTAGCTCCGTTAGGATTTCATATCCTAGGGAATCTTTTGATTCCTGGGAAGCTCCTTAGGGATTTTCAGAGTACCCCAAAATGGTGTTGCACATGCCTCATTATGTTGCATATGATGTTGTTGTAATGCCAGTCTAGTGCTGAATATTTCCATCTTCGTGTTGATGTTGTTGTGATGTCATCCTTGTGCTAAATATTTCCATCTTTGTGTTGATGTTGTTGTGATGTCAGCCTTGTGCTAAAGATTTCCATCTTCGTGTTGATGTTGTTATGATGCCAGCCTTGTACTGAATATTTCCAGCTTCATGTTGATGTTTTTGAGATGCTAGCTTCATGTTGAAGATTTCTAGCTTAGTGTTGATGTTGTTGAGATGCAAGCTTTGTGTTGAATATTTCCAGCCTAGTGTTGATGTTGTTGATAATCCATCCTTCGTGTTGCGATGATGTTGTTGTTGATGTTGTATCAGCCTCCTGTTGTTATTGATAATGTTGTTGTATTAGTGTTATACAAATCCAGGTTGATGAAGATAATGGTGATGCCGCTTCAACTTCTTGTTGAAGATGATAATGACGATGACACTTCAACTTCTTGTCGAAGATGATGATGATGATGCCACTTCAACTTCTCGTTGAATATGTTGATGATGATAATCTAGCCTCATGTTGATGAGGATGATGATGCTACTCCAGCTCCATGTTGTGAATGATGATGATGAGAAAAACTGTTAATGATTTATAGATATGTCAGTTAGTGTTCCAGATGTTATTGATGTTGTTTCCCCCTCTCTCTCTCTCCTGATAATGTTGTAGAATACCCTTCTTGTTAGGGGGGGTGTTGAAATATCGTAACTGCAAAGAGTATTCTATTTATTATTGAGTCATTATTCATCTGATCAATCCCCTTTTGTGGATTGATCATGTCGAGCATTGTAAAGCAAATCCCCTTTTGCAGATTGGTCAAACCCTAATTGTATTATGCAAATTAAGAAGTCGGCCCCCAAGCCTAATTAAAGTGGTTTAAACCACTAAGAATACAAGTCATCCCTTCCCAATGAAAAGACACCTTTCCAACGCCTGCCAGCTTGTATAAATAAAGGAAGCTAGTGCCTCATTATCTCACTCACTCATTTGCTCATCAAGTGTGCAAGTTTGGTAGATGCAATTGGGAGAAGAAGGAAGAGAGAGGCACATTCCTCAATGTTAGATATTCTCTAGTGTTTTGGTTTGTTGTCTTGGCATTGTATTGGCTATCTATATTAAGGAAGTTTTTGTTGGGTTTTCTCCCCCATGAGGGTTTCCCAAGATAAATGTTGTGTATCTTGTGATTTTGTTTCTCTCAATGATCCTACCTATGGTATTGTTATCTAGTCAATTGAAAAGAAACCTAATAACAACTCAAAACTTAACACTTAACCATTGTTTTTAAATGACATTACTTGTTTCATTATACCTCGCATTACAAAGGACATCCATAGAAACTTTCTTTGTCGTCTGTTTTACCCTACTGTGAAATAATTTCATTCTGATATTATGAATTACTGGTCGTATTACTCCATAGTTAATTATGGGTTTTTAAAGGAGAATTGTGTATGACATATAAACCTCATGTCTAGGAGCTCGACCTATGTGGGTTTTGTATCTTTGTCTAGTATGAAAACTATGCATTCCTTTCACATGGAAAGGATAGTTTATGGCCATTGGTTAATTTATTTTCAAAACAGAAATGGCTACTTTATTCAGTTTCAAACCCACGTATTTCAAGGTCATCGCATAGATCTAGTTGGTTAATATCACACGAACTGAGGATTTCTGGTTGTGGCATAAGTTATATCCAGTATGCATTCACTGATTGTTTAAAAGATATATTTGATGGATTATAGTTCATATGTTATGGTTCAGGGGAAACGAAAAATTATTTCACAAGAACCAGACTTGAATTGACAGATTACACTACATTGTTGTTGGAAGGTTACATAAATTTTGTTTAGCATATATTTTGGTGTAAGCTTATTCGTTAGTTATTTAACTTCATGATATATAAATTATGGTGTTACATGTGGTTTGTTGATCATTAATGTGTCTTCTTGAGTTAAGTTGAAGAGATCTAATTATTGGAATAAAGATGTAATTGATTGTTGAGAATTATAATGTTTTATTTCTGCGTAGAGGACCAACCCCCCTCATACTATCGCTTTACATGAATTATTCCTTGATTCCCAGGAACATTTATCATTTTAAAATTGTCATTTGTTTTTCCTCATGTTGTATGAAATCAAATGTTTTCTCCATCAGTTTGATATTGATATTTGACAACAAAGGTATATTTTTATCAATAAAATTTATGATCAAGGGTAGAATTTGAAAAAATATATTCCAAGGTGATTATGTTTGATGGACTCTATTTTGGTTGTTCTGGGATAGCTCCCTCATACTCTCATTTTTCATAAATTACTCCCAGTTCCCAAATTCTATTTTCATTTTAGTTCAAATTTATTCCCCTTGATACATAAGCAATTACTTTGACAACGAAAAATTAGCAATGGTGGATAAAAGTTTGACATGACATGTATGAAGTGATTGTTGGCAGACATTTGGACTTTGAAATATGGTTGATGATGGGTATGTTATTGTTTTGAGCATGTATCATTATTATCCTTGCCATTATTTTACTTTTCATACATTACAAGCCCCCTCATATTCCTAAATCACATTGAAATTCCCATGTTCTTAAATAATAATCAATTAAATGTGGTGATGGAGTGTTTCAAATCGGGAATTATCCCTCCCTATATATCCTTGGTTGTATGCATGATTGTTTGTTGTCAAGTCATAGCTATTTCTAAACTATGTTATGCAAATGGTATTTGATGTTTCACTTGCTATTGTACATACTCTAACTTAACCTTGCACTTATAGATTAGCTTCTTCACTAGAGGTAGGCATGGAAGAGGAAACAGAGGCAGAGGAAGAAGGCAAAATGATTTTTGGCAAAGGGGAAAAGAAAGACTCTGTTTTTCCATCCACTTTGATGTTAATTTTGAAGATTTTAATCAACTCTTGCAAACAAGATTCCTAAATTCATATTGACAAAGAGCCACTCAACCTCATCCTCCACTTGAAAGACAACCTTGGAAACCTCACCATATCATATATGGTATACCTATACAACCACATGTGTCTTTGTAGCCAGAAATCCTAGCCAATTATGGTTGGGATGATGTTGTAAATCATCCTCAATTCCAAGCTCACGGATGGCCCATAGTCTCATTGCCCTTACCTCCTCCACCTAAACGGTCTACCCAACACATTGAGTCAATAAATTCTCATGCTCATTCAACCAAATCACTAAAAAGGCTAAAGTCCCAAGTCCAAGAACCAAAGTCTAGAAAAGGAAATCGGTCTGCCCATTCTGTTGAGTCTGACCAATCTATGATATCTTCACACTCAACTACTTCTCACTTCTAACACCCAAAACTTGAGGACAAACATATCTCTTTTGGAGGTATGCATCTAGAAGAATCAGCAGTGAAAGGTAAAACATCTATCCATGTAGATTTGGGGGTCCCCAAGGTAACCAAGTCTCAAGGAAGTGGACAGAGGCAAATTGTCTCACACGAGAAATATGATTTTGATTTCATGGTGTTATTTTATGATGGTATCACTGTTGGGATAGAATTTATTTATGTTTGGGACATACTTTGTTATTTTTGGACAACAGTATGGTTTGGAAAGATTTATGACACTATTTTTGGATATTTTACAGTAGTATTTTGTGGGACAACGGATTGACATATTTATTTTTTATAAATATAATTGCATATATGTGGTATTTGGGGAGTCACAAGTGTGTGTTTTTGTTTGATAAATTTCATATTTTGATTGGTTGGGAAATGTGTGCACAATGATGTTTAATGGAATAGTTATTTTTGGAGGAACAAGGGAATAATTTGAAAATTAAACAAAATAATTGTTAGGGGGTCCCCACCTATTAGTTAATATTTATTATACCCTTATCATTTATTATTATTAATATTTAATTATGAGTTGTACCTACTTAACTAAAAGTAGTTGAACTACTCAAACTACTTTTGGAGGAATAAAAGAAGAGTTGAAGGGACAAGCAGAGAGGGGGAGATAGAGACAAAAAATCTAATAAGGTTTTCTCTTTCTCTAGAGTGAGATTGCATTACTACTTCATTTATTTCTGAAATACATAAAGGCTAAATACTTCTTGTTGATACCAGGATCTTACTGTAGGTGGAAATAAGGAGGACCAAGAAGCATTGACTATTGATATGCTTTATAAGGTTGATCATATGTTTCTAATAGTTTGAAAATTCTTGTTGGATTTCTGAATTGATTTTCAATGCTAATTAGAAATATTGTGCAGAGTCAAGACATCGACAAATTGTGGCCTGTTGATCCGGTTAATTTTCAGTCTTGGTTTTACTTAGAAGACACTAGTCATCTCAATGATGATGTAATATTTTCCTACTAGGTATTTTCTGTTGGACACACCGACTACAATGAGAGGGGGGGTGAACAATGTAGGGATCTTTTTCCCAAAACTTCCCTCTTACACAAAACTCCTTAGTTAACAATCACCATTAAATCATTACTCATTGTTGTAATTTATAACCAGTTAGATCTAAACACATATTAGCAACATATATAATAAATATATCATCAACAAGTCATCACCACAA
>SNQJ01S0053914.1:142320-154350 GCA_010110895.2 Picea sitchensis
CATGACTTACATGGCATTGCCACTAATATCCCTCTTCGTGATGATTATTCTGAAGAAAGTGAGGAAGATGATTCGGGGGATGATGTATCTTCATATGATTTTTATTTTGAGGACACAGTAGAATATATTTTTGCTAATACATGTTAACTAGAAAACATTGCTTTGCCAAGTGAATATATCAATGAACAAATCCAAAACAAGCATCTATGCCTTGATAATGAACATAACCCTCAAACCAAAGATATTTGTTTAGTAGATGATTTGACCAATCGGTCCATTTCTCACATTCCAAATATCACCTTTCTTGAAACTAATAGACAAATCCAACCTCAAGATTATGGTTTATCCCAAATCTTCCATTCATATACATACAATGAAGAAGTTGACTACAAAAATAAATTCGATGTTGACCTCTATACTTCCCTTTATGATAAATTTTGTTATGATTATGATTGGTCAAGTCTAATTGATGAGGACTCTTTTGATTTTATTGATATACAAGATGATTCTCCTTTTGAAGATCCTAACGAAGTTTATCAAGATCTTGAATTGAATAATGTTTTTTTAAATCTATTGTTTCAATCATCAGGAGAATCCAAAGAGTGTGACACTAGTATACATACTTCCCTTATGTGCACTCTTTCTTTTGATAATGATGACGAGTTCAAGGGCATTCCTATTTTTTTAAATCCCTTACATGATTCCTTGGAATATGATGATCTTATCCCTGATGAAAAGATTGCAAGTGATAAAATTACGTTGTGTGATGAATCTATAAACCATGTATTTAACATTCAAACCCTGAATCATAAACCTAATGTCCTTGATCCAATTGATGCTTTCAATATAAGTTGCAAATCTCATCTTTTTGGTTGGCAGGTATTGCAAGATGGTAATCAATTATTCTGGATCTAATTGATCCCCTTCATGTGATGTATGCATTAATTGGTCGACATTCTTCTCTTAATGCCCTCCAAAACATCAATCCTACTTGGGGGTTTAAGGATGCATTCCTTTATGCCAAGTTTCACCATGTTTGAATTTTTAATGGTTGGTTATCTTTCTCTTTGTACATAAATAAACAAATTTATTTTGTTTTGTTGCTTTGTTTCCTTTTATGTTTCTTTCACTGCATCAAACATCAAATGCATTGTGTAGTCAACTACTTTGTTGCTTAAGCTCTTTTCTCTTGCTATTGTTTTAATTTTTGTTTCGCATATTTCATGTACTTATTCTACTTTGTACACAAAAAAAATATGTTTGTTCAGTTTTCATTTTGTTTTGCTTCAGTTTTGATTTTTTTTGTTTTCAATTTTTGAATTTTTAAGTCAAGCTGGATCATTCAAGCCGCTTATTTTGTCATACTATATGCAAATGTTTGTTGATCTGTTGTGAAATTGATAAGAATAGAAAGAAACAAATGATCTTCTTGGAGTCTGTAACACTACTTATGTAGTAGTTTCCATACCTACAAGATCTTGTTGATACATGATGTACAAAGTTATCCCCTCTTCTTCTTTCCTTTTCTTCCCTCCATATAGTTTATTTTGCAAGAGTGTATCAGAGGAAGTTGACAATTTTTTGAAAAATATTATATTACCAAAACTAAATATTATTCATTTCTATCCAATTAAAAATTGTCTACCATGTGGATTCGACAGACGTTGACTCGCAAACTCGCCAAATAGCCATCATCCTACAAGTAGTTGCAAGGCATAATTTTTAAATTTTATTATCTATAATATATAAATAGTTAACCATTGGTGGGACCCCTAGGGAGAAAGAATGGATGTTCAATTTCAATTATTTCCTAGGATTGGAAATCAATGCTATATTGAAACAGTCTCATCTACATTTCGTTGTGGTATTATTTTCTTTGTCAATTTAATTATGAGTTTTATTGTACAAAAGGAAATGGTTATGCCAATAAAACTTCAAATAGTCCTCCATATTACACACATTTTGTTCATAAATGTTATATGAAGGTCACAAGAATATTATGGAGTTGTCAAAAGGTTCTTTTGTTTACAACTAATATGTCCAAACAACATATTTATCATAAGCTCGATCTTTGGTTACATGGCACATTTAAAAGAAAAACAAGTCCACTATGCAAATTTTATGAATGGTAGATTTAATATTTCATTGTATATGAAAACCTTGTTATCCAAATACCATCACATTCATATGGTAATTGTGGTTCTATATCATAAGGGGTGGTGTGTTGAAGTTGAAGGGTTTGGAATCTTTTAAACATAGTGCATATGATATAAACTCAACGTTGATATCGTATAGCACTTGCTATCTCTTGAAGCTTGCTTTTATCATTTTGTTTCATATGTGTGTGTGTGTGTGTGTGTGTGTGTGTGTGTGTCAGTCACGTTGTTTATTTGCAATGAATGTGGTTTAATTAAAGGATCGGGGTTGGTGAGTTGCGGTCGTCATTCAGGTTGGAATTGAGTTATTGTTTGATGACATGGTTATACGACACATGATACTTGCATATATGGCATGGTTATATGGCATGTGATTGTGGTTGTTGTAAGTGGAAATATGATTTGGATTGGAAAGATAATTTTGGGGAACACGATCCCCAATGCATTCAATGCATGAGACGTGTACTTTTGGTTGAGTTTGTCACCCTCGCAATGTTTTGGAATTTATTTTTGTCATTTAAGAGTTTGGAGCTTTGGAATGACAAAGATGTTCAAGACCTAGCTATGTTGTTGCTAGTAACTGTAACTCTTCTTTTTCAGAGGAATAGAAGCGCTAAGGAAAGGTATGCTTACATAGATCATACCCATCAAATGCATGTCTTTGTTTACAGTGATAGTTTGGAAAATAGATCTGTTTGATTGGTGAATGAGCATGTTGTTTTGTTTTTGGACTCATTCTATTACATTTATAAAGAATTTCACTAAGTTTCATAGTTCTAATGTTGACCCTCATCCTGAAAATGAATATATCCAATCATGGTTGTGTGAACGTGTTGTATATAACTCTATGGGTTGATTTCATTAATTTTGTTCTTTCCTTAAATGCAAAGGCACTGTAATACCCTCTTTCTCCTTTCGTTATGATCAATCTTGGGTTAGAAGATGTAAAAGTCTCTTGGATTTTTCCTTTGTGAATATTTTAGTCCCTATTTAGGGGTTCTTAACCATTGTTTTTAAATGGCATTGCTTGTTTCATTAGACCTCGCATTACAAAGGTCTTCCTTAGAAACTTGCCTTGTTGTCCGTTTTACCCTACGGTGAAATAATTTCATTCTGATATTATGAATTCCTGGTCGTATTACTCCATAGTTCATTCTGAGTTTTTAAAGGAGAATCGTGTATGACATATAAACCTCATGTTTGGGAGCTTGAACTTTGTAGGTTTTGTATCTTTGTCTAGTATGAAAACTCTGCATTCCTTTCACTTGGAAAGGATAGTTTATGGCCATGGGTTAATTTATTTTCAAAATAAAAATGGCTACTTTATTTAGTTTCAAACCCACATATTTCAAGCTCATTGCATAGCTTTGGTTGGTTAATATCACACAAACTAAGGATTTATGGGCCATATCATTGCTAACAATGAAGTATCCCAATTTTCCAAAAGGTTTGTGTTTAGTCCAAGCCGACAACCTCAATGCTCTTTTTAGCATTATGATGAACCTACAGTTATAGAAGGTGACACAATCAGTTTCGAACCTTTGTTGCTTGAATGTATATGTTATGTGGTTGTGACATAAGTTATACCCGTCACCCATTCATTGATTGTTTAAAGGAGATGTTTGATGGACTATAGTTCGTATGTTATGTTTCGAGGGAAAGTGGAAAATTATTCAACAAGAACTAGACTTGACTTGATCGATTACACTACATTGTTGTTGGAAGGTTAAGTAAAAAAAAATTAGCATATATTTTGTTGTAAGCTTATTCGATAGTTATTTAACGTCGTGATATATAAATTACGGTGTTACATGTGGGTTGTTGATCATTAATGTGGCTTCTTGAGTTAAGTTGAAGAGATCTAATTATTGGAATAAAGATGTAATTGATTGTTGAGAATTATAATGTTTTGTTTATGCACACAGGACCAACCCCCCTCATATTATCACTTTACATGAATTTTTACTTGATTCCCAAGAACATATATCATTTTAAAATCATCATTTGTCTTTCCTCTTGTTGTATGAAATTAAATGTTTTCTCCATCAGTTTGATATTGTTATTTAACAACTGAGGTATATTTTGATCAATAAAATTTATGATCAAGGGAAGAAGTTGAAAAAATATATTCCAGACTGATTATGTTTGATAGACTTTGTTTTGGTTGTTCAGGGCCAATTCCCTCATACTCTAATTTTTCATAAATTACTCCCAGTTCCCATATTTCGTTTTAATTTTAGTTCAAATTTATTCCCCCTAATATATAAGCAATTCCTTTGACAGTGAAAAAATAGCAGTGGTGGATAAAAGTTTGACATGACATGCATGAAGTGATTGTTGGAAGACATTTTCTCTTTGTGGTATATTTGATGATGCATATGTTATTATTTTGAGCATGTATCATTATTCTCCTTGCCATTATTTCATTTTTCATACATTACAAGCCCCTTCATATTCCTAAATCACATTGAAATTCCCATGTTCTTAAATAATAATCAATTAAATGTGGTGATGGAGTGTTTCAAAGCATGAATGAAAGTTTAGTTATACCTCCCTATATATCCTTGGTTGTATGCATGATTGTTTGTTTTCAAGTCAGACCTATTTCTAAACTATGTTATGCAAATGCTATTTGATGTTTCACTTGCTATTGTATACATACTCTAACTTAACCTTGAACTTATATATGAGATTCTTCAATAGAGGCAGCCATGGAAGAGGAAACAGAGGCAGAGGAAGAAGGAAAAATAATTTTTGACAAAGGGGAAACAAAATACTTCCTTTTTCCATCCACTTTCACATTGATTATGAAGAGTTTAATCAACTCTTGCAGACATGATTCCTAAATCTAGCTAGACAAAGAGACATTCAACCTCATTCTGCACCTAAAAAAACACCTTGGAAACCTCACCATATCATCTCTGGTCTTTGTACAGCCACATGTGTCTTTGCAGTCCTAAATCCCAGCCAATGATGGTTGGGATGATGTTGTAAATCATCCTCAAGTCCAAGCTCATGGATGGCCCATAGTCTCATTGTCATTACCTCCTCCACCTAAATGGTCTGCCAAACACATTAAGTCAATAACCTCTCATGCTCATTCAACCCAATCACTGAAAAGGCTTAATACCCAAGTATAAGAACCAGAGACTAGAAAAGGAAAATGGTTTTCCCATTTTGTTGAGTCTGGCCTAATTGAGACATCTTCACACTCAATTACTTCTCACTCCCAACACCCAAAACTTGAGGACGATCATATTTCTTTTGGAGATATGCATCCAGAAGCATCAGCAACAAAAGGTAAAACATCTATCCATGCAAATTGAGAGGTCCCCAATGTAACCAAGTCTCAAGGAAGTATACAGAGGAAAACTGCCTCACACAAGAAATATGATTTTGATTTCATGGTTTTATTTTATGATGTTATCACTGTTGGGATAAACTTTATTTACTTTTGGGACAGACTTTGTTATTTTTGGATAGTAGTATGTTTTGGACAGATTTATGGCTCACTATTTTTGGATGTTTTACAACAGTATTTTGTGGGACAACAGATTGACATATTTATTTTTGATAAATATACTTGCATATATGTGGTATTTGGGGAGTCACAAGTGTGTGTTTGAGATATTTCATATGTTGATTGGTTGGGAAATGTCTGCACAATGATGTTTAATGGCATAATTACTTTTGGAGGAACAAGGAATAATTTGAAAATTAAACAAAAGAGTTGTTAGTGGGTCCCCACCTATTAGTTAATATTTATTATACCCTTATCATTTATTATTATTGATATTTAATTATGAGTTTTCCCTACTTAACTAAAAGTTATTAAAATAACTTAACTAAAAGTAGTTGAACTACTCAAACTAGTTTTGCAGGAATAAAAGAAGAATTGAAGGAACAAGCAAAGAGGGGTAGATAGAGACAAAAAATATGATAAGGTTTGATCTCTCTCTAGAGTGAGATTACATTACTACTTCATTTATTTATGAAATACTTAAATGTTAAAGACTTCTTGTTGATAGTAGGGTATTGTTGAAGGTGGAAATAAGGAGGACCAAGAAGCATTGATTATTGACATGCTTTATAAAGTCGATCATCTATTTATGATAGTCTGTAAATTCTTATTGGGTTTTTGAATTGATTTCCAGTGCTAATTAAGAATTTTGTGCAGAGTCAAGACAGTGGAAAATTGTGGCTTGTTGATCCAGCTAATTTTCAGTCTTGGTTTTACTTAGAAGACATCAGTCATCTCTGCGATGATGTAACCTTTGACTTCTAAGTATTTTACTAGTCCTTATTCATTATGGGTATGAAAGAATGTATTTGGCAGTATTCCAGAATTGAATGAATAAAATCACTTGATGGTTTTGAGGTTTCATTTTGGATTATATGTGTGATCTTATTTCAGATTTTTTGTTTTTATGACTATTCATCAAAGTGTTATATTTTTTGATATAAACATTTTATTTTTCTTTATCATAAGACAACATAAAACACAACATTGATCTCAAGAACATATTTCTTGAAGATTAATTGATAATTTTGCAAAAGGGATATAAACATAGGGTAACAATCCTGACTACCTTGCCTTAGCCTAGCAAGATTCAAAAATGTTAGTATTAGGATAGTCATTCATTTTCATCAACAGATTGTAGTTTTGGAAAATCCCAACCCAAACCACAAAGGTGTGATAACTATGGGATTATTTACCCACTATCACCTTAGATAAACACTCCCCTCACTTTAGTGATGATGAAATCACCACAAGGGGGAAATCCTGGTTGACCCTAGGGGGATTTGGATGGAAAGGGATAAGATATGAAATGTGACCATATAGGTCAATTTCAAGAGTATATATGAGGCTTAAGAAGGAGTCTCGTGAGAAGGTAATTGGTTTCCAAAGGTGAAGGACCTGCAAAACAATGTTATCCCTGCCCGAAACAAGACAATATATAGAAAATGAAGCCTCAAAACCAAAGGGGATTCAGAAAAAAAAAAACCTTGTTGTCCCAAATTGTAGCAGTATAAAAATATATATATCAGCAACAAATGATAATAAGAGCTGCAAATTCAACCACCAAAATCAAGTACAAGATGTTTGAAACAAACTTAAGCATGACTAGTTAAACTTCCAATGATTAAAACAAAACTTTGATGGTGTTTAGAGGACTGTTGATTAGTGTTATCAGCAAGATTTGTAACATCCTTGTGGATGTATCAAACAATTTCTATAGACGCAAATTCTAGCCACCAAAATTAACAAGCAATCCATCCAAACGATAACTAGCAACTAGTAGATCAATTATGGCAGCTTGCAAGTGGAATTTAGTGGTAAAATAGTGAGTAAACCAAGAGATAAAGATGAGATTTTTTTGCAAGCCTATTGGTTGTAGCATAAATTTATAAAAACAAATGAAAATCACTTGGCTAATTAGGACGTACCTAGGGCACAAGAAATCTTATATCATGTAGAATTAGTTCCAACTTAAACAATTGCAATATCTCAAGAAATCACATATACCAATGCATGAATATTCAATCTCCAATGCAAGTAGATTAGTGGCTTATCACATGGGTTATGGAGTCTCTTGTGTATGAGATATGGTTTTTAACTTCTCTAGGGGTGTAATACTTTTTACTCCCTAGAGAAAATTGACCTTAGCAAGGTAAATCTACAAGGGTGTAAGCCCTTTTACTCCTTGTAGCAACCTTTGCAAAATAGATTTTTTAATGACAATAAGGATATATATTGATGGAGGGTGTATGCCCTTATACTCCTCCAAGGATTTAGACAAATTAACCTTTAAACAAGAAGAAACAATACAATTATGCAGAAATTCCTTACCAATTCTAAGAAATAGCAAGAAAAACTCTTTTTTATCAAGAATATTCCATCACATTACCAAGAAAAAAGCATCCAAGAGATAGCTCCTAGATTCTTCCTCCAATACACAAGTAAAAGTATCCACAAAACATCAAGACAGAGATAGAGTGAATTTCCCAAGTATTCTCAAGTGAGAGTTATGATAAAATGAAATGAGAGTAATCTCTATTTATATGAGATCACTCTAAACAATTTTTCCACACAAGTTTGTCCACTTTCATAATTTGAGGAGGTCGACCTCACAAATTTTCCTTTACAACTTTAAAATGAAAAATACATAAAGTAATTTCCCCTTTAGGGGTGACGTAGGCCTCCAAATGAGACGTTTTTCCTTGTAATGAATATCGTTGGGCCTCCAAAGGCCATATTCATTGTCATCAAGTGCTCTAGTGCATGCCATGTGTCTCTCTCTCCATCAAAATAAATCACGTCACCATCAAACCATCAAAACCCTAGACTCAATGTGACATCTAAAGCATGGAAGGTGACATTTTAGGCCTCCAAAGGCCAACATTGAGGTGCAAAGGGATACAATTTGATCATATCATGGTGTCCAAGTTCCTCCAAAGGAAATGTTCATCCTCCCAAGTGTGCAATGAGAGGGGACACATCATCCAACCTATGGGCTTCAAGCCCCTATGAAGGTCCAAGTAACCTTGTGCCTCCATGAAAAAGATTTCACCTGGAAAGACAAAAAAGTATGCCCTCCAAGGGTCTGCAAGTCACATGCATCATGCCAATTAAGCCATATTTAATAAAATAACCACCCAAACATGTGCATTGAATCTCCACTTTTCAAAATAAACAAATGCTTAAATACCTTATACAACTTGCCAAATTTAAGTATGGGAGGGTTTTCACGGTGTCCTATTGGGTAGATCAATCCCGAAGTCAATGAGTGTTTCCCAAGAGGACCCTCTCTAAGTCATGTAAAATATTATGAGGTGGATGGGGGTGTGAATTTTTGGCATGGGGTTTCTTGACATACAAGGGCTCATATTGTCTTATTTATGGGTGCCTTTGTAGAGGGTGTGTTGCATCCTCGTTTTCAATGAAACCTTTTTCCAAGACCTTTATTTGACATTAATTGATTAGAGTCCAAACATTGAGTATTATATGCAAGGGAAAAGAAAGAGTATCGCAATGCCACTTGAAGCTAGGAACACATTGAGTGCCATGTGCAAGGAAAGAAAAAGACATCGCAAATGCACTCGTGGGACATTTGTTAGTTATGTGTTTTATTTTACGAGTCCTTGAATTTTTTCAAGAAGCATTTTTCATAGGATTTTATCTTTTTCCAACTACAAGCCTCTAGACTTTTAGCGCCTTCTTCCCATGAAATGAGGTACAAGCCCTTCTTGGGCCAATATGCCTTAAAACCCAAAATATGAGGAAACGAAAGGGAAGAAGTATGCAAAGTGATAAGTATGTGTGGGAATGGTACGATGACCCTTCAAGGAGACCCCCTAGTAGAAACCCTTTTCCCGAGGGTGACCCACTTACTAGGAAAACATGTCAACCACCAAGGTAAAATTAAGTAAAAGGCATAATTTTAAAGCAAACATTTTCAAAATCAAGAAAGGACCCTTTGCAAGATGTTCAAACGATTTAGTTATTAAAATGGAAGTTACCATTACACCGGACTTGTTACCTCATGGAGCAAGACCTGTTGTCCTCTATGGTCCAAGCTGGTGTGGTGGACGTTGTTGTTATCGATCAGTGGTGATGTGTGGTAAGAGGAGGGGATTTTTCTGCTCATCTGTCTCTTGACACTCCATGTATGCAACCTATGGGCCTTAAGACATCATCTCCTTAGTTACCCCTAGAATTGGGGGGTAACATATGGCTCCTACTTAGGGACATGTGCTCATCGTAGAGTACATGAGAACCTCAGCATCTCCTGGTAAGACATGTGCATACACACACTTAAACAAGCATGTTGGATATCAAAGGTGGCACACTCACTCCTTTGTTCATATGATCAAAAATTTCAAAATCCAACTATGCATTAAAAAGAAAATTTTCCTTTTTTTTCAAAAAATTCTAACTAACATGTAACATGATTCAAGTAAATGAAGTAAAGAAACTATGAATAAATGCAAATAAAGTAATATGTAAAAAAAATATGAACACACAAATGCAAATCTAAATAAATGCAACTAAACTACCATTGGAAAACAAATGCAAATGTAAGAAATTAAATGACCCACCTCCTTACGTGGGGCCCGAGCCCCATAGAAACCAATTGTCAGGTGATGTCAGGTGAAATCATATAACTAGTGCAACCAACTTCTCATCATCTTGCCCAAGTTATTCCCCATGTGCTTAATTACAAAAAATATCAAGGACAAGTTAAGCACATAATAATCACGAATATGAATAAGCATATAATCAACCATAGAAAGAAGTTCATGGAGGCGGGTGGGAGGGAGACAATATTGTTGGAAAGAATGGCCACAATATTGATCCACCCATATCTGAATAGGGTTTCCATATATAGATGATGGCTCATCCTCTTCCTCACTCACACGATCACTACTTCTTGAAGACTGAGAAGAGATGAGAGATCCCAAGAAAACCCTACGATTTCCTAGAGAAGGAGAGATGAGGTAAGGGAAAAACTCAAGTCTAAAGAAATAATATTTTCCCACACTTAGAATATGTTACCTCTTATTAATGTTATGATACTTGTGGGAGGTATTAACCTCCATGTGTAACCTTTGACTAGAATGGAATATTCTAGAAGCAAGGGAAACCCTAAACAGATGTGTGAAAACCCTAGAAGACAAGTCAGCTTAGCAGAATAAATAATATTAGAATATTGTCTTCCAGAAAAGCAATTCGGCTCCACAGGAAAAAGATAAACAGAAAATATAATTACCAGAAGTCAGGTCAGGCCAGCCAGAAAATTCACTAAACAGAATAATATAAATAGAGGATGTTTTAGCTCATTTGTACACCCAGTCAGAGAGAAAGTCTTATGGAAAGTTGTAGTTGCAGCTACAACTGCAGCTGCAATGAGTAATAAGGGTGTATGGTCATCTCTTGGTCTTGTTCTCTCTCTAGCACTATCAAGTGATATTCTTGGCAATTCTCTTGGTGATATTACTGGTGATACTCTTGGTGATATTCTTGGTGACGTACTAGCTAAGTATGGCATAAGTTTGAGAGACTAGTGCAATTGCAGTTGCTGCAGTTGTGTATGGTACTTGTTATGTGGATCTGGAGACTCTCTCTTGTGCACTACCCTTGGAGAAGGAGCACTTTACTTGTCTTGATTTGTTGTTGCAATTAGCAGCTAGGGTTTATCTGTTGGTTCTAGTATGGATTTCCTGAATAATTATGTAAAAGTTTAAAGGTGCTCAGGGGTGGTTGTGTGCCTATTGTTGGGTGACAATATTGTAATATTGTCTATGTTAAAATGAGCACATCAATTATTTTAACAAGTTATGGGCCCACACTATCTTCAGACGGTCTAACCACTGGAATGTATATTGGGAAGTTCATTTTCAAGCTCGTTATAGCACCAGTTACAGTTGTAGTTGTAGTTGCAGTCAGGTTTTGCAGCAGCAACAAACCCTAACCTATTTGTTTGGGCACCTATATTAAATATTTTGGAATATTTATTTGACATTCTAGTGCACCCTAGCCTAGTGCACCTCTTAGTACCTTTAGCTAGAAAAAATGTCAGGTTTGAATTTTTTGTCAAAGTCAAAGTCAAAGTTTGATTGGTCAAAGTCAAAGTTTGACCTCTGGTCAAATTGATTATGTGGTCAAAATTGAAATTTCAGAGTTTCTAGCTTGTTCTAATCATTGAACCTTCTGATTCAGATTCTAACCTCTCCTTGTCAAGATGGTATCTAGTTTTAGATTAGAAGACAAGTTGGATGATGCTACAAAGATTTCAAAGGTATGCACTTGTATATGTATTTCAAGTTATATCTTCTAGCAAAGCATGAGTGTGTTTGCAAGGAATGTACTAGA
>SNQJ01S0053914.1:154360-199462 GCA_010110895.2 Picea sitchensis
ATTTTATTTTTCTTTATCATAAGACAACATAAAACACAACATTGATCTCAAGAACATATTTCTTGAAGATTAATTGATAATTTTGCAAAAGGGATATAAACATAGGGTAACAATCCTGACTACCTTGCCTTAGCCTAGCAAGATTCAAAAATGTTAGTATTAGGATAGTCATTCATTTTCATCAACAGATTGTAGTTTTGGAAAATCCCAACCCAAACCACAAAGGTGTGATAACTATGGGATTATTTACCCACTATCACCTTAGATAAACACTCCCCTCACTTTAGTGATGATGAAATCACCACAAGGGGGAAATCCTGGTTGACCCTAGGGGGATTTGGATGGAAAGGGATAAGATATGAAATGTGACCATATAGGTCAATTTCAAGAGTATATATGAGGCTTAAGAAGGAGTCTCGTGAGAAGGTAATTGGTTTCCAAAGGTGAAGGACCTGCAAAACAATGTTATCCCTGCCCGAAACAAGACAATATATAGAAAATGAAGCCTCAAAACCAAAGGGGATTCAGAAAAAAAAAAACCTTGTTGTCCCAAATTGTAGCAGTATAAAAATATATATATCAGCAACAAATGATAATAAGAGCTGCAAATTCAACCACCAAAATCAAGTACAAGATGTTTGAAACAAACTTAAGCATGACTAGTTAAACTTCCAATGATTAAAACAAAACTTTGATGGTGTTTAGAGGACTGTTGATTAGTGTTATCAGCAAGATTTGTAACATCCTTGTGGATGTATCAAACAATTTCTATAGACGCAAATTCTAGCCACCAAAATTAACAAGCAATCCATCCAAACGATAACTAGCAACTAGTAGATCAATTATGGCAGCTTGCAAGTGGAATTTAGTGGTAAAATAGTGAGTAAACCAAGAGATAAAGATGAGATTTTTTTGCAAGCCTATTGGTTGTAGCATAAATTTATAAAAACAAATGAAAATCACTTGGCTAATTAGGACGTACCTAGGGCACAAGAAATCTTATATCATGTAGAATTAGTTCCAACTTAAACAATTGCAATATCTCAAGAAATCACATATACCAATGCATGAATATTCAATCTCCAATGCAAGTAGATTAGTGGCTTATCACATGGGTTATGGAGTCTCTTGTGTATGAGATATGGTTTTTAACTTCTCTAGGGGTGTAATACTTTTTACTCCCTAGAGAAAATTGACCTTAGCAAGGTAAATCTACAAGGGTGTAAGCCCTTTTACTCCTTGTAGCAACCTTTGCAAAATAGATTTTTTAATGACAATAAGGATATATATTGATGGAGGGTGTATGCCCTTATACTCCTCCAAGGATTTAGACAAATTAACCTTTAAACAAGAAGAAACAATACAATTATGCAGAAATTCCTTACCAATTCTAAGAAATAGCAAGAAAAACTCTTTTTTATCAAGAATATTCCATCACATTACCAAGAAAAAAGCATCCAAGAGATAGCTCCTAGATTCTTCCTCCAATACACAAGTAAAAGTATCCACAAAACATCAAGACAGAGATAGAGTGAATTTCCCAAGTATTCTCAAGTGAGAGTTATGATAAAATGAAATGAGAGTAATCTCTATTTATATGAGATCACTCTAAACAATTTTTCCACACAAGTTTGTCCACTTTCATAATTTGAGGAGGTCGACCTCACAAATTTTCCTTTACAACTTTAAAATGAAAAATACATAAAGTAATTTCCCCTTTAGGGGTGACGTAGGCCTCCAAATGAGACGTTTTTCCTTGTAATGAATATCGTTGGGCCTCCAAAGGCCATATTCATTGTCATCAAGTGCTCTAGTGCATGCCATGTGTCTCTCTCTCCATCAAAATAAATCACGTCACCATCAAACCATCAAAACCCTAGACTCAATGTGACATCTAAAGCATGGAAGGTGACATTTTAGGCCTCCAAAGGCCAACATTGAGGTGCAAAGGGATACAATTTGATCATATCATGGTGTCCAAGTTCCTCCAAAGGAAATGTTCATCCTCCCAAGTGTGCAATGAGAGGGGACACATCATCCAACCTATGGGCTTCAAGCCCCTATGAAGGTCCAAGTAACCTTGTGCCTCCATGAAAAAGATTTCACCTGGAAAGACAAAAAAGTATGCCCTCCAAGGGTCTGCAAGTCACATGCATCATGCCAATTAAGCCATATTTAATAAAATAACCACCCAAACATGTGCATTGAATCTCCACTTTTCAAAATAAACAAATGCTTAAATACCTTATACAACTTGCCAAATTTAAGTATGGGAGGGTTTTCACGGTGTCCTATTGGGTAGATCAATCCCGAAGTCAATGAGTGTTTCCCAAGAGGACCCTCTCTAAGTCATGTAAAATATTATGAGGTGGATGGGGGTGTGAATTTTTGGCATGGGGTTTCTTGACATACAAGGGCTCATATTGTCTTATTTATGGGTGCCTTTGTAGAGGGTGTGTTGCATCCTCGTTTTCAATGAAACCTTTTTCCAAGACCTTTATTTGACATTAATTGATTAGAGTCCAAACATTGAGTATTATATGCAAGGGAAAAGAAAGAGTATCGCAATGCCACTTGAAGCTAGGAACACATTGAGTGCCATGTGCAAGGAAAGAAAAAGACATCGCAAATGCACTCGTGGGACATTTGTTAGTTATGTGTTTTATTTTACGAGTCCTTGAATTTTTTCAAGAAGCATTTTTCATAGGATTTTATCTTTTTCCAACTACAAGCCTCTAGACTTTTAGCGCCTTCTTCCCATGAAATGAGGTACAAGCCCTTCTTGGGCCAATATGCCTTAAAACCCAAAATATGAGGAAACGAAAGGGAAGAAGTATGCAAAGTGATAAGTATGTGTGGGAATGGTACGATGACCCTTCAAGGAGACCCCCTAGTAGAAACCCTTTTCCCGAGGGTGACCCACTTACTAGGAAAACATGTCAACCACCAAGGTAAAATTAAGTAAAAGGCATAATTTTAAAGCAAACATTTTCAAAATCAAGAAAGGACCCTTTGCAAGATGTTCAAACGATTTAGTTATTAAAATGGAAGTTACCATTACACCGGACTTGTTACCTCATGGAGCAAGACCTGTTGTCCTCTATGGTCCAAGCTGGTGTGGTGGACGTTGTTGTTATCGATCAGTGGTGATGTGTGGTAAGAGGAGGGGATTTTTCTGCTCATCTGTCTCTTGACACTCCATGTATGCAACCTATGGGCCTTAAGACATCATCTCCTTAGTTACCCCTAGAATTGGGGGGTAACATATGGCTCCTACTTAGGGACATGTGCTCATCGTAGAGTACATGAGAACCTCAGCATCTCCTGGTAAGACATGTGCATACACACACTTAAACAAGCATGTTGGATATCAAAGGTGGCACACTCACTCCTTTGTTCATATGATCAAAAATTTCAAAATCCAACTATGCATTAAAAAGAAAATTTTCCTTTTTTTTCAAAAAATTCTAACTAACATGTAACATGATTCAAGTAAATGAAGTAAAGAAACTATGAATAAATGCAAATAAAGTAATATGTAAAAAAAATATGAACACACAAATGCAAATCTAAATAAATGCAACTAAACTACCATTGGAAAACAAATGCAAATGTAAGAAATTAAATGACCCACCTCCTTACGTGGGGCCCGAGCCCCATAGAAACCAATTGTCAGGTGATGTCAGGTGAAATCATATAACTAGTGCAACCAACTTCTCATCATCTTGCCCAAGTTATTCCCCATGTGCTTAATTACAAAAAATATCAAGGACAAGTTAAGCACATAATAATCACGAATATGAATAAGCATATAATCAACCATAGAAAGAAGTTCATGGAGGCGGGTGGGAGGGAGACAATATTGTTGGAAAGAATGGCCACAATATTGATCCACCCATATCTGAATAGGGTTTCCATATATAGATGATGGCTCATCCTCTTCCTCACTCACACGATCACTACTTCTTGAAGACTGAGAAGAGATGAGAGATCCCAAGAAAACCCTACGATTTCCTAGAGAAGGAGAGATGAGGTAAGGGAAAAACTCAAGTCTAAAGAAATAATATTTTCCCACACTTAGAATATGTTACCTCTTATTAATGTTATGATACTTGTGGGAGGTATTAACCTCCATGTGTAACCTTTGACTAGAATGGAATATTCTAGAAGCAAGGGAAACCCTAAACAGATGTGTGAAAACCCTAGAAGACAAGTCAGCTTAGCAGAATAAATAATATTAGAATATTGTCTTCCAGAAAAGCAATTCGGCTCCACAGGAAAAAGATAAACAGAAAATATAATTACCAGAAGTCAGGTCAGGCCAGCCAGAAAATTCACTAAACAGAATAATATAAATAGAGGATGTTTTAGCTCATTTGTACACCCAGTCAGAGAGAAAGTCTTATGGAAAGTTGTAGTTGCAGCTACAACTGCAGCTGCAATGAGTAATAAGGGTGTATGGTCATCTCTTGGTCTTGTTCTCTCTCTAGCACTATCAAGTGATATTCTTGGCAATTCTCTTGGTGATATTACTGGTGATACTCTTGGTGATATTCTTGGTGACGTACTAGCTAAGTATGGCATAAGTTTGAGAGACTAGTGCAATTGCAGTTGCTGCAGTTGTGTATGGTACTTGTTATGTGGATCTGGAGACTCTCTCTTGTGCACTACCCTTGGAGAAGGAGCACTTTACTTGTCTTGATTTGTTGTTGCAATTAGCAGCTAGGGTTTATCTGTTGGTTCTAGTATGGATTTCCTGAATAATTATGTAAAAGTTTAAAGGTGCTCAGGGGTGGTTGTGTGCCTATTGTTGGGTGACAATATTGTAATATTGTCTATGTTAAAATGAGCACATCAATTATTTTAACAAGTTATGGGCCCACACTATCTTCAGACGGTCTAACCACTGGAATGTATATTGGGAAGTTCATTTTCAAGCTCGTTATAGCACCAGTTACAGTTGTAGTTGTAGTTGCAGTCAGGTTTTGCAGCAGCAACAAACCCTAACCTATTTGTTTGGGCACCTATATTAAATATTTTGGAATATTTATTTGACATTCTAGTGCACCCTAGCCTAGTGCACCTCTTAGTACCTTTAGCTAGAAAAAATGTCAGGTTTGAATTTTTTGTCAAAGTCAAAGTCAAAGTTTGATTGGTCAAAGTCAAAGTTTGACCTCTGGTCAAATTGATTATGTGGTCAAAATTGAAATTTCAGAGTTTCTAGCTTGTTCTAATCATTGAACCTTCTGATTCAGATTCTAACCTCTCCTTGTCAAGATGGTATCTAGTTTTAGATTAGAAGACAAGTTGGATGATGCTACAAAGATTTCAAAGGTATGCACTTGTATATGTATTTCAAGTTATATCTTCTAGCAAAGCATGAGTGTGTTTGCAAGGAATGTACTAGAAACCTTGTCCAAGGAGTAATCTTGGATTCATTGCATTCAAAGGAACAAGTGCACCCTCCATAGCAGTTGAGGCTTCAAGTTTCAAGTTTGATTAAATTGATAAGTTTTAAATTTGCACATACCAAGGTTGATAGTTGCTACATTACAAATTGTGAAAGTAGTCTTTCAAAGGTTCTATTACTTATAGATGTAATGAATACTTGATAACATGTGTGATCTAGGTGGATATTGGTGGCTTCCCACCTATTCCAACTGGCTCCTCTTTACATTTTTTAGTTCAGCACGTTCTTTTGTACTTCTTTGTAATTGTGGGTTCTACACTTTCGGGGATGTCTGAATCCCTGCACATCTTCCAGGTGGATATCGGTCACCTCCCATCTAATCCAACTGGCTTATTTTGTATGTTCTCGTGTCAACACATCTTGTTCTACTTCCAGGGTCGTTTTGGGGCCCTTAAAAGTGTTTTTTTGGCTCTCCACAGTAAAAATATAGACAGAGTCAGAGTTTGATGGTGTAATGTGTAGTTCTCTAAAATACCTTTCCAACAGGCTATCATCAGCCTAAAACGGAGGTCATATGCAAAAGTTATGACCCCAGGAAGTTGAGGTACCAACTTACCTATAAGGGGCCCACATAACTTTTGGCGTTTCATCTCCTAGGGTTAGGTTTTTGGATGTCTAGGGTTTTGGAATTCATGAATAATATCAAAAAGGCCTCTGGAGCCTCATTGTAATCATTCGACTGAGACAGTTATGCATAGCAGCCACATCTCTTCTCAGAGATATCTACCACCATTCGAGCAAGTGTTTCAGTTCTGCAGTTTTACAGTTTCAGCCTATTTCATTTATTCAATAGAAGATATCGTTCATTGGATATTTGTGTTGTTCTTCATATCTCTGTGTTTATTATATTAATTCAGTTAATCAGCTTGTTTCTCTCCTAAATATGGATCAGTGGTATCAGATCAGTCTGCTCTTCGTTTATTTTTCTTCGTGCATGTCCCCGAAAAGATCTGGGTACAAGAAGTTGTGACTTGAACCAATCGAGTCATTGCAATATCGGCCGCACCAATCCCGAAAATAGACTATGGGGGATGAAAAGAAAGATGATGGATTAGGAGATCCTTTTAAAATGTTTCTCGAGGAATCCCTCGCATGACAAATGAACGAAATTATAGACAACTTTACGCAGATACTTCGATGATGTCGATAGGAGAAGCATCTTCATAAAGTGGCCATGCAACCCCCTTCAAGGTACAGGTAAATTTTGATATTCCATTATTTGAAGGATTGATAGATGCGGATGTTGTAGATAAGTGGTTGAATCCACTCGAAGGGTGTTTTTCAGTCCACAATTTTTCTGATAGGGAAAAGATTACTTTTTCACTCGTTAAGGACATCCCCCATGTTAAGGACTGGTGGGATACTTACTCTGAGCAAAGGGCCATAGAGGAATCAACAATATTTGTGGTTTCCCCTACATGGGATTCCTTTCGGGATTCCATTAAAGAACAATACTACCCTGTTGGAAGCTACGAGGACTAGTACACCCGATGGGGCACCCTGCATAAAGTACCAGATTTCACCAATAATTTCCATACCGTGCGCACCAAATTAGGTATCAAAGACTCTAAGTGACATCAGGTGCTCAAATACTACATTTTTTTGCATAGATACATTCAAACATAAATGGAGTTTCTGGACATCGCCTCATTAGGTACAGATTATAGATATGTTTTCAAGATCGAGCAGAAATTTAAGCAAAGAGGTGAGAGTTTGGATCTGCAAACTCCTCACAGCCGAAGCAGAGAAAAGGCAACCCCAACCCACATGGAAAGGGACAGAGAAAATATGGCCACTCTCAAGACAACCAATCCAAGCTGCAACACGAGAAGGGCAATGAAAATACAAAGAAGGACACGAGAAAATGGTGTGAATATCATAAAATCCCTTGGCACAACACTGAAGAATGTCACTTCAAGAATTCACTTGTGGTTGAGCTAAAGGCGTCTGATTCCGAGGTCGATTCTGACTCTGAATCAAATCTAGAAGGAGGGAATCAGATTATCGATGTTGAACCCAGTGCCACTTTCTCTACCACCAAAGTCCAGCCAAGCAAGCTAGAAGAACCGGAGGAAGGGGAATGCCTTTTTCACTCACAGATGTGGGTAAAGGGGGCTCCGCTTAATTTCATTGTCGATAGAGATATTCAGAAGAACCTAATCTCAGCAGAGGTCGTCAAGTGATTGGACCTGCCGATGACACTACATCTGCAACCTTACACCATCGGTTGGCTTTGCCAAGGCATGGATCTTTGTGTCAGCCAACAACGTTTTCTTCCCTACAGCATAAATCCTTTCAAAGACGAGGTATTGTGTGATATTTCTCCCCTTTAAGTTTGTGATGTTATTTTAGAACAACCATATTTGTGGAAGCATCATGTTGTGTATGAGTCTCGACCCCGCAGTGTTATTATTACTTTGGGTAGACAATTGTACAGGATACCAGAGGTAGCATCACCTAATGCTATTTCTTTAACCTCTGCTAAGCAATGCAGTAAGGTCATTTCACAGACTGGGAAGTTCATCTTCTTTGCGTTCTGTGCTCACAGTAAGAAGAAGGTTGTTGCCACATCTATGGAATCTACACAGAGCCTCTCTTTGCAGCAGAAGCAAGTGGACGGGATCGTGGAATAGTACATAGACATCTTCTCCTCACCCATCGGGGTACCGACGCACTACCAATTCAAGCATCCAATTGATATGACCCTCGGTGCACCTATTTCTAATGGATCATTCTATCGTCATTCACTGATGGAAAATGATGAAATCAAGTGTCAGATCCAAGAGCTTCTTCAAAAGGGGCACATTAGACCCATCTCCTCCCCTTGTGGAAGCCCGATTGTATTGGTGCGGAAGAAGGATGAGACCTAGAGACTCTGCATTGATTACAGAGAATTAAACAAAATCAAAGTTAGGAACGGGTACCCAATTCCCAGAATTGATGACCTTCTTGACCAACTCAAGGGGGGAAATTTATTCAGCAATATTGACCTAAAATCTGGCTACCACCAGGTTCCCATCGAACCAATTGATGTATGGAAGACAAACTTCAAATCTAAAGAAGGTCTCTTTGAATGGTTGGTCATGCCCTTTGGCTTAACAAATGCACCAACCACTTTCATGAGATTGATGGATGATGTATTGAGACCCTTCACCAACTCTTTTATGGTGGTATATTTTGATGACATTCTCATCTTTAGCAGAACTTGGGAAGAGCACGTGCAACATATTTAGCAGGTTTTGAGCACTCTGCGGCAGCACAAGTTGTATGCCAACTTGGAAAAATGCTCCTTTGGCACGAACATGGTCCAATACTTGGGATACATTGTTGATGATCATGGGTTACATGTTGATCCAGCTAAGATCCAATTCATTCATGAGTGGTCAGCCTCGACCACACTAACCGAGCTTTGGAGCTTCTTGGGACTAGCCAACTTCTACCGACGGTTCGTGTTGGGCTTCTCCCATATTGCATGGGCCCTCACCCAAGTGACCAAGGGCGGTGGCAGGGAAAATTTTTTGTGGGGGAAGGAACAACAACAAGAATTTGATGATCTTAAGCATCGCTTGTGCTCAGCTCCAGTACTCTTCTTTCTCGATCTACAACAACCGTTCTAGATTGAGACTGATGCATCTGACTATGTTGTAGGTGCAGTTCTCACTCAGCACAGTCATCTGGTGGCATACCATAGTGAGACACTCTCAGATATTGTCTGGAAATACCCCACCTATGACAAGGAAATGTATTCCATTATCTAAGCATGTCTTCAATGGAAACATTACATTCTGGGAAAGGAGACGATCATCCACATTGATCACAAGCCTCTGTAGTTCAGACAGACACAGGGGAAATTGTAGAACGAACGCCATCAGAAGTGGTCCGGCTACCTGCAACAGTTCCATCTCAACATCAAGTATAATACATGGAGCTCAAATCGTGCCTTTGACTACCTCAGTCGACATCCCATGGCTATACTCACCATTGTGCTCCATTCCTATGGACATGAGGCATCTGAGTGGCCCCAACTTTATCAGCAAGATCTGGACTTCGCCACCACCTATCAGCTCTTGGGTACATGTGCTATTGTCACTGATTTTCACATTCAGGACAAATTGTTATGCCATATCGACCATCTCTGTGTTCCTACAAGCAAGCATGAAAAGTTGATTTGGGAATCCCACCACAGTTGGATGGCAGGACATTTTGTCATGGAGAAAACTATGGTCGTTATATAGAAAAAATTTATTGGCCAAAAATTCAACAGGACGTTAGCAAGTATATCAGATCTTTCACTGCATGTGCAATTGCCAAGCCAGCCATCAAGAAGTAAGGCTTATACACCCCTCTTCCTACTCCTGAGAAGCCTTGGGAATCCATATCAATGGATTACATTTATGGCCTTCCATCCATCAAGAAAGGAAATGATTGTGTATTTGTGGTCGTTGATCGGTTTTCAAAAATGGCCATCCTCACAGCCTGCAAGAAGAATATCATAGCGGAAAATATTGCCAAGCTCTTCTTCGAACGAGTATGGGTCCATTTTGGGATACCACAGACCATCATCTTCGACCGAGATATCAGGTTCATAAGCACATTTTGGTCAAGTCTCTCGTCATTTTTGGACACCAAGCTCACTAAATCCACTACTTTCCACCCCCAAACACACAGCCAAACATAGGTCGTCAATTGGATGATTGTGCACATCATGTGCATGTACAACTCTAAGCATCCGCGTACATGGGATGAGAGTCTCTCCTATGTTCAACACAGTTACAATGGGGCTCTCCATATCTCCATCGATCATAGCCCATTTAAGGTGGGGTTGGGATTCCAACCCTTGGGTCCCATTAATATTGCACTACCTCTTGCCACCACACAGACAGACTCTTCCCATGTTCAGCCTGATACTGATAAAGCCACCAGATTCATTGAGTGGATTCAACACATCTGCCAACATGTCCATGAGATTTTGCAGAAATCCAATGCTAAGTACAAGCAGAGCCATGATCAACATAGGGTACCGCACTAGTTTCAGGTTGGATACAAAGTCTGGTTACATTTGCAAAAGGAGCGTCTTATAGGGCTCCATCGAAAGCTCTTCCCACTTCATTATGGGCCTTACACTATAACCAAGGTTGTGGGTATAAAAAAATTTTATCACAACACTCCACCCTTCCTTGGCTTGCACCCATTGTTCAATGTGGACCTCCTTCGGCCATATTTCCCACCATTATTGGACACCTCAGATATTGCAAAATAATTGGCACCAACAAAGCTCAACCTTGAATGCATGGAACAAGCATCCACTGATCAGATAGTGGACACATAGTTCAAGGGCACTCGTCAGCAGAGGATCCAACTTTATCAGGTTGTCAAGGAAGGGCAGATCCTACACCAAGGAAAGTGGCTCACCCAGGGCCAAATTCAGCAGAAGTTTTCTCACCCGATGGGAGAACTCAACACAATGGAGACCATTGCTTCCTAAGGGGGGAGGACTGATCCAGGTGGATATTGGTGGCCACCCACCTATTCCAACTGGCTCCTCTTGACAATTTTTAGTTTAGTGCGTTCTTCTGTACTTCTTTGTGATTGTGGGTTATACACTTCTGGGGTTGTCTGAAGCCCTGCACATATTCCAGGTGGATATTAGTGGCCTCCCATCTAATCCAACTGTCTTATTTTGTATGTTTTCATGTCAACACATCCTGTTGTACTTCCAGGGTCGTTTTGGGGCCCTTAACAGTGTTTTTTTGGCTCGCCATAGTTTCAGCCTATTTCATTTATTCAATAGAAGATATTGTTCACTAGATATCTATGTTGTTCTTCATATATCTGTGTTTATTGTATTCAATCTATTAATCAGTTTGTTCCACTCCTAAATTCGGATGAATGTGAATATTATTGATATAGATGCTTATTGTACTTGTTTTCAAAATGAACTAACATCTCCTATAGAGAGATATTTCTTGTTTTTCTCCCGAGCAGGTCATCTTGGTCATACTATGAGTATCACCATAAAATTGTTATGCATTCTTGTTACCATAAATATGTTCTTATCTAAATGTTATTATATTGGAAATACTTTTATTGTTCTTGTCTGAGGTAGGTTATCTTACAAAATTTCATGGAGGCTACCAGGAGGATGTATTTGTTTGTTCCAAATAAGTTACTATGTAAGAATGTTGTATCAGACATGGCAGAGCCACATAGGTCTACACCAAGATAAGGCTAAGAAGAGAAGACCAGCTTGAGCTTGTGAGATCATGCAGAGAAGTATGGTGCTCCATGTAGAACTTTTAAGAGAAAGCAAGAAGTCAAAACCATATTTCAGTTACAGAACCCTCCACCTTTGAAAAAGACGTGAAGAAGAAAGAATAGAAGGAAGTTGTAATGGAAGAATATCAATCATGAAAAACGATGTATCAAAATTGTGCCTAAATGAGTTTACAAGATAAAGTATGCAGTGGATGAAAGTATCGATAAATACAAGGCAAGATTCGTGGCAAGAGGATTCTCCCAACATGAGGGAGAAGACTATGATGAAACGTTTGCTCCAGTTGCCAATTATGCCTCTATTAGAGCCATCATATCTCTTGCAGCATCCATGGGTTGGAGTTTACATCAGATGGACATAAATATCTCTTTTCTCAATGGAGTAACTGAGTATACATAGAGCAACCTCAAGGTTTTGGGGTACACCCGAGAGAAACCCATGTTTGAAGAAGTCATTGTATGGACTTAAGCAAGCTCTTAGAGATTGGTGCATAGCTTCTCATTATTCAGTGTAAGAGGGAGTTAGCCTCTGAATTTTATATGAAGGATATTGGTCTCATGCATTATTATTTGGGACTAGAAGTATAGCATAAGCATGGTAAAATATTCCTATGGAAATGGAAGTATGTTGTAAATATTCTTCAGAAGTTTGGGATGATGGATTGAAATCCATGTGTTAGCACTCTATAAAAAAAATCTGGCTGATAGACAAACAACAGAGGTAATTGTTTAAACCTACTTTAGAGTTGGGCACTATCCTGCCCAACTCAAAGAGGGCTCTCTTGTGTCACTAGGTATTTCTTTGGAAATCGGTGGCTAGATTTAGTTTGTTTTGGGGGGGGGGGTTATAAAGTTGTTGGCAAGGAAGGGGAGGGACACTTAGGACTATGGAGTCGAAATTCTGAAAGTCAAAGAAAACAATGATTGGCCGATAGAATTCTCCAGAGGATAAAGGCTAAATGAGGCAATGAATCTGGCTGCAAATTGAGTTTAAGTGAAGTGTAGAAAGAAGGAGAAAACAAATAACTGCATCAGGGAATTACTGAAATGAATTATGAATTAGATAAGAAGAAACACACACTGTTTAAATTGCTTAAATCAAGAGCATCATAAGATGAATTATGGGCCTTTAACTCTCCAATTTAAACAAAAGAAAATGGAAATGGAAATAAAGAACACAGTAAATACATACAATGAAAGGAGACAAACTCATATCACCACCATTAGAATCTTTTCATAGAGACTTCAAAAGCTTCTGCATATGTATTCAATTCAGCTCTAGAAAATTACAGCAGGGTTCAAAAACAACAAAAAGGTGCCCTTGCACTTCTTCCAACATTAATTCGTTCATAATTTCTAGTACGTATACAATTTGATTACAATAGCTGAAACTGAAGCATTTCAGTTTCTAAAACTGACTAAAATAATTACAAACCAATGGTTTCGGTAGGTGAACCAATTTACAATGATTAAACAAAAATGTTTCATAAACTAGCGATGGATTTCTCTAACTGCTCGGCTTCCTCTTCACCATCTATCTTGCTATGACCTCCTGTCAAACTCGCCACTATGGTGACATCTGGAAGATATTTGTTGGTCCCTGGAAAACTGCACTTTGTCTTGCCTAGCCGCACGATCTCCTTCCACTGTGAGTTACAAGGAATCTCGTAATCCATCATTTCCTTTATTAGAATCTCCATATCGGTGCAAGTGGCATAAGACGTAGTTGGCATCCCAATCTTTATTGTCTTAAACTAATTTAAGATCTCAAAGTCTGTGGTTAGATATTCCACCAGACTCAATCCCTTCAAGCTTTCTTCCAAGCCCTCAAACTTGGAATGATTCATACTTCATTATGTGTGGAGGGAGTTGTACTTCTCTTGGTCGTATAATTTCCCTTTTCCATCCCAAAATGGTGGGAGGCCTTTGATAAAAAATTGTTCAAATGTATCCTTAAATTCTTGTATACTCTGATCCATCTACACGGCTTTGGTTTGAAATAACTTGAGAAAATTGTGCTTAGTGATGATCCTCCTGGCCCAAATGATCAGTGCAGTCCTGTCTTTGACCCCAATGGTTTGAAGTTCAATAGTGGGAACATAATTCAGAAAATTTATAGCATTTTGGGCCCATTCTGAGGGATTTTTCGCAAGTGTTTCATTTACAACCGTACACCTGCTTCGGGCAGTGATAGCCATGTTTTCTTTATCATTTATAAAATTTAATTACACCCTGAACTTAGCAGCTTCAGCAGCAATAGCATCCCAGATTACATGTTTAGCTCCCTGCAACAGTAATTTGTCTTTCAACCTCGTCTTCAACTTGTTCACCCTTTCTTGCAAATCTTGATTTTCCTTTTGGAATTGGGCCATCTTTTCATCCCTCATTTTCATCTCTTGGTGTAGTTTTTGTATTACCTCCTTAAGGATTTTGATCTCCCCTATCTTCAATCTTACTTGGGACATTGCCTTAACCAATCCATTGGGACTTGATCCAGTTTCTGTAGTAGAAGGTACAATAGAAGCCATGCATGATGTTACTTCTTGTCCTTGTGACCAATTCTCTTTTTCCTTTTCTAGTTGTAATACTCTGGCTTTGTAATTTAGTGTTTCCTGTCTAAATGTCTCTTTTTCTTGTTCTAGAGCAGCCAGCTCTGTTGTCTACAGATGTTCTATGGCAAACATCTTCAGCTTCTTTTTCATTCTTTGAATCAATTTGTCTTTCTCGTCTAAGGAAGATTTAACTCCTCGAGGGCCTTCAGATTCCAATCTTTTGACCTAGGTCTGTCAGGCTCTGTTGGATTCTTTTTCCTATTTCAACTGTCCATCCAATTTAAGTGCATGGGTTGTTAGTCTTGAAACCCTCAAACTCAGACTCAAGTAGTCTGAATATAGCATGTCACTCACATTCCTGTGGAATTTGACCTTATCTGGGGCACTGATATTTTCATAAAGCAGCTTGATTTCAGACACTTTATCCTCATCTGCCATAGCTATATAAGTGTCTTCCTTTCTACATCCTTGACTGAAAATTGGGAATACTTCTATTGGGAGATCCTCTCTACTTCAGGTAACAAATCTCTTATTTCACTCATGGCCAGATTTCCTTTCATGGCGTATTGGTTTGCTAAATCTTCTTTGGATTAGTAAACCGCTCCAGGTGCCTTATTAAAGACATGTTTCTTGATGTTGAAATCTCTTGAGATGATTTCACCCTGTGGCATGTTCCTTGTATTACCTTCTTTGTTTTTGGTTCTACTCTCCACCATCTCCATGTTCATTTTCTCTTTAGGTTCTTTCTCCTCCATGTTTACTATCTGTGGGGATGGTGTGATTTACATTTTCTTGGGAACATTTTGCTGACCACCAGCGCCCAAGGCCTCTGAACTGCTCCTCTTGTTATAAACACTCATCTTGGGAGCTTTAATAATCAACCTTAGAGAAGTTTTCTATGTCTGGATCTGTTTCGAGGTTGACTCTATGTGTTGTGTTTGATCAAGGTGCAAAATGACCTGCATATCTGCACATGTTTCTATATTTGACAGTTTATCAAATCCTTCAACATGATCATGCTCATGCTCATAGGGGCCTTGTTTGCTCATCAGTCTTCTTTTTTATATGACCTGGTGTGGATCATATTTCCTCCCTTGTAACTGTGTAAACCCAAATTCACTGAGATTGGCCTGGATCTGAGGCAAACAGGACCTAATCTTTACCACAAAGGGTCCTATTATGAAAGGAAACTTTAAGTTAGATGCTTTGTGCATTTTTAGAAAATGTTATGTTTCTGAGATGATCCTTTGTCTGATGAACTCTAGGGAAAATACTCTGGGAGTCAAGAAAACAGGTAAAAGGTAAGGTCCCTCTTGATAACCATATACCCAAATTACAGTAGAATGCATGAAAAGCATCCAATCTCCTACCATGTTCTCTGGATTGGGCTACAGAGAACTTTTCATTTCTTCCAAAACCCTTGGCAGGTCAGTGTTGAAGATTAAGCTATAAACCCTGGACATGATCTCATTTATAAAAATAAGCATTGTGATCCTTTTGCATTCAGTTGAGATGAATGCAGCTTCAGGGAACTCTGTCTTATTTGTTTCTAGGAACATTCTCAGTAAGTGTGTGTAATACCTGAAGTGTCTCAATGATTGGAAATTTACTAGTTGTTTATGCAGATTATCAGCGATGAACTCTTCAAAACTGATACAAACTGACTGACTGGACTCTGACTGGAAAAAGGTCAACAAAAAACTCAACATGACCTATACTACAAACTTGTTTTTATCCAATCCTAAAATTTGACTGAGTATGGAACAGGCCCACTGAACCTCAATAACCATGACGCTTACTTTCATAGGCAACGACAGACTCTCATAATGATGTTCAAGTTTAACAATGGTTTGCAAAAATAGGGTTTTGACCTCGAGGAGACATTCTCTGTAGACTGTAATCAGTTTCTCTTCCTCGAAGGGCTCAGACGTTGCGGGGGAAGACTCTGGCATACCGAGGGCATGTCGAATTTATGGGCTATCTACTTTTCACAAGACCTCTGACCCAAACTTATTCAAAATGACCTTTTCTTCCTGCGAGTATTGTTCTGCACACCAGCTTATGAATTCTAGGAAAGGGAGTGCGACTTCGATGGCATAAGGGGTTACAGAGGCTTGGACCGCTTTGAGGAAGGGTATCTATTTCCTGACATTATCTAACCAATTGGCTCTGGATACGGAAATGGGTGAGATGGTTATTTATGTGTCAAGTATATAGGAGTCCCTGTCAATTAGGGATTCTTCTTTAGAGGCGGGATCTTTCTCTGTTACAGATAAAATGACAAGATTCATGGCCATGATGAAAAATACCTTTGAATGAGTGGAGAATGTGTGAGTCTAGTTCACTGTTGAGCTTCAGTTCGAATAGAGCGTTTGCGCCAATTTTCAAATGTTCAAATGATTTGAAATATCATAAAATAATGACCGGGACCCCCCTTTATATGCGCTTTTCGATATCATGGGTGAGGAAAAGTGGTTTTGCATAGACCACTTTTCACCTCGATATGCCTCTGGTGGCGCCATGTCTCTGCAAGTTGAAACCAGGGTATTTCCCCCGGCCCGCTCTCGAGCGATTAACCTTCGTGATATTTCCTTGCCTGATATGTCTCATGACCATCGATCTGGGTTGTTAAAGATCTGTGGCCTGTCGGGCCCCATCAACTTCCGTGCCTTTGCTATATTTATCCCTTCTCTGCTAGATGTGACCTGGTACTCCAAACTACCGTTCCTCCATATTGATGTAGCTCCTCACCAAATTTCGAGACTTGGATTCCATCAAAAGAAAATTGTTATAGTGATAACATAGGCTCCAACTCGGGATGTTATCCTCCCTGCGAGGTAGGAAAGAACAGTACACCAAGTGCCTACCCATTGGGTTGTGATTTATTTGTGTAGTCTAAATCCACCAAAATTTATTCAAAATCTCAAAATCAACCCAGCATAGCTTAGGCCTTCACCTTGGGCTTCAACTATGTTGCTTTTATTCCAACTTCTTCATGCGAAAAGAAAACACAAAAACGATTATGTACAATGAATGGAAGGGGTGATGATGTTTAAACGATATAATGCTTGAGGAACCTGTCATTCACAGGCCCTCCTCCAACGATGTCTCCATTACTCTCATGTAGTATGTAGGCATTACTTCCACAGTATGTTGCAATTTTGAATGGTCCCAACCACAAATGATCAAACTTCCCGTGCTTTCCCTTATCTTCATTTCGAGAGTCCCATTTTAATACTAAGTCTCCCAGTTTGAAGTCATCTGCCTTGGTACGCCTATCAAAAGCCTCTTTGATCTTGTCTTGACATAGCTGAGCATTATTGAAATCCCTTTCTTTGGTCTATTGGACATTGATTAGTTCATCCTTTCTTATTCGAGTGGCATTTGTTTCTACATCTTGCTCCTGCAACAACTTCATCACTGGCAAACACAATGCAATAGGAAAAAATGACTTTGTACCATAAATGATCTGGAAAGGGGATGTGGCTATGGATCTCTTTGAGGATATTATGTCAGCCCACAGTGCATGGATGAGATTTTTTTTCCAGGCCTTTTTATTTTCTTGCAACAGTTTTTTGATGATTATGACTAGGCTTTTATTCAAAGACTGAGCCAACCCATTTACTTGAGGGTAGTATGGTGTAGAATGACCAAGGGAGATATTGTAATCACTGCAGATTTTTTCTATTTTCTTGGACTTGAAATTCGTTGCATTATCTGTTATGATCTTAGTCGGGCATCTGAACCTGGATAGAATATTTTCTTCTAAAAACCGGATGATAAAATCATATGTTGTCTGCCTTGTGGGAACTGCCTCAATCCACTTAGTGAAATAATTTGTTGTTGTCAAAATCCACTTGTGTTGAGCTGAGGATTATGGATATATTTCCCCTATAAAATCAAGGCCCCACTGTCTGAAAGGAGCTTCCACGGAAATGGGTTTCAAAGGCAGAGGCTGCAATTTCCCTTTTCCATAAAAAATCTTGCATTCATGGCATTTTGAAACCTCTTTATAGACATCGAGAAAAATGTTAGGCCAATAGAACCCAACCCTCAAAATATTATGCACAGATGTCTTCCAATAATGATGACCCCCACAGTCACCTTATGGAACTCTCCGATTGTATTTTCTGCTTCTTCTTCCAACAAACAGCTCAACAAGATTCTCCCTGGATCTTTCCAATATAGAGATTGATTTACTATACAAAACTTTGTTGCCTTCAGTTTCAAGAATCTAGCCTTTGTTTTACTAAATTCAGGAGGAGCCTGGAAATTTTTCAATACAAAGATGATATCTGCATACCACGTAGAATCAAGAAATTTATGAGATATTTGAGGAGTTATTACTTCTTCTGCGCCTTCTGATAGGTCTGCAATGAAATTTATTCCTAAGAGTTCACAATTGGTCTGTGCCATCAGCTTCGCAAGCCCTTGTGCCTTGATCAACTTGGTGGGTTTGATCTCAAGGTCATATTCTAACAGCACTGCTATCCATTTACCTCTCTTTCCTTTAGAATCAGGTTGGGTTAAAATGTCTTTCATAGAGCTACTGGGCACATAAGCAGTAGTATGAGAATGCAAGATGTAAACTCTAAATTATTTCAAGGCCTTGAATAATGCATATGCTTGCTTCTACATGATATAATATTTCAAAGGAGCATCCCTCAATGTCTTATTGTAATATGTTATGGGCTTCTCAAAATTCTACTCATCTTTCTGCAGTAAAACACCAACAATTGTGTGCTCTGAGGCACCAGAGAATAATATGAAGTCCTTTTCAAAGTTTGGGTTGGCCAGTAATGGAGCCTTGGTTAATGCCACTTTAATGTCTTCAAAGGATTTTCTTGCATCATGGGTCCATTTTATGTCATTCCCTTTCTTGAGCATGTTGGTTATATACTTTATGATTTCGGCCAAATTTGGGATAAACCTTCTCAGAATATTCACTTTGCCCAGGAAAGATTGTGCCTCCTTTTTACTTTTGGGTATGCCAATTTTTAATATCCCTTCAACTCTGCTAGGGTCTACCTTTATTCCTTCTTTTGAAATAATGTGACCGAACAACTTTCCTTCTTCCATGGTGAAATTTTACTTCTTAGGATTCAACAAGATCCCGAATTTCCTACATTTTTGAAACACCATTCTAAGATGCTTGAGGTGTTCCTCATATGAGGAAGAATACATAGTGATGTCATCAAGGTAGATAACAATGAATTTGTCTTTTTCATCAGCAAAATCTATGTCCATATCTCTTTGAAATGTTTCCCCTGCATTCATAAGCCCAAAGGGCATCTTGGCATACATGAATGTTTCCCATGGTGTGGTAAATGTCATATTTTCCTGATCATCAGGGTGCACCATAACCTGATTGTACCCAGAGAAGTCGTCTAACATTGACATTTTCTGAGAACCTACCACCTTCTATAAAATATGATCCATCTTAGGTACTGGGTAGTTGTCCTTTAGAGATACTTTGTTCAGATTTATGAAATCCACACACAACCTGATTTCTCTTCTCTTTTCTTTGACTGGCACCAAATTTGCCACCCATTTAGAAAATCTCGGGGACACTATGATTTTGGCTTCAAATAGTTTTTTTACTTTTTTCTCGATCAAAGGCAATAGTAAAGGATTTATCCTTCTTAATTTCTATTTGAAAAGTTTATGATCTTCTTTGATTGGGATAACATGTTGGATTATACTGGTGTCATAAACTTTCAAATCATCATAGCTCCAGGCGAAAACATCAGGGAAATCTTTCATCAATTTGATATATTTCTCCTTGACTTCAGGGATTAGTGTTTTAGATAGCTTAATGATCTTTGGATCCTCTAGAGTCCCAATATTGCAATATTCCACATCCCCTTCATTTACTGTAATCTTTGGACTTCTGGCCACATCATTATTATCAAAGAGTTTCTCCAATGGGACTAGACCTTTGGGAATGATGTTTCTCTTTAGCTGAACGATATCTATGTCTGCAATCTGATTTTTGAAATACCCCTCCTTTGTGAAAATAGTTGCATCCACTTCATCATCACAGTATTCATCATCAATGTTTAAATTCTCGAATTCATTCTCCATATTGAGGTAGCTTTCTATCTATTTGTCATCTTCAAAAACTTGCAAGTACTTCATATTATCTAGTATTGTTGGCATGTACTTGACCTCAACCTCGTATTTTTTGTCAGGGAAAATTGGAACTTTGAAAACTGTTGTTGAAGTAGCCAAGGCATCAACAACATGATTATGTTCTCTTGGAATTGCTGAAAGATTATATTCTAGAAATATCTCAAGAAGGCCTAGTACCAGGTTCCTATAAGCCCTCAGTCTAGGATGTTTTTCTTGGTATATGCCTTTTATTTGATAGATAATTACTTCGGAGTCTCCATGTACAACTATTCTTTTGGCACCCAATTCTTTCAAAACCTTCAACCCCAATATTAATGCTTCATATTCGGCCATGTTTTTTGTGCATTCAAAAACAAGTTTATAAGAACATAATTTTGAATCTCCTTTCGGGTGATTGATCCATATGCCAGCCCCTTCTCCCTCTCTCCAGGCAGCTCCATCGAAACTCATCTTCCATGTCTTCTCTTCTAATTTATCCTGCTGCTCTGAAAATTTTTCAATCTGCTGATCAGATATCTCTTTGTCAACCATATCAATTTATGGTTCTTTCTCTTCGAAACATAGGTCATTGAAGAAAATGGAACATCCCAACTCAGTTTCCACAGAGTAGATGGGGTGATTACTTGGCTGTGACTTTTTGCTGACCATGTATTTGAGTAAAAATTCTCTGTACAACCTTCTGTCCTGACCAAAAACAGGGATGGTGGCATATGACATGTCCATCTGGAGGGTTCCTTTCAATTTTGCAGCCCAAGACCTTGACAACAGCATGCCAAAATTGGGAGGGATGTCAGCAACCACTACATCCATAACCATGTTCTTTGTTGGGATCTATGCTAAAGATACCACCAAATCTTTAATAAGACCTAGGCATTTCACCTTCCTGGAATCAAAAGAGAACATGTCTTTGTAAGGCCTTGTGATGTGCAGGCCTAGTTGGTCCATGACCACATGGGGAATTAGGTTATGATATGCTCTGGAATCCAACATGGCATTGTGTAGAGTCATATCATGGATTTTCAGGTTAACAGAGAAAGGGGGGACTTCTTCATTATCACCATTTTCTTCTACTCTTGGTCCAAATAAGATGTCAAGGTGATCATCTTGTATGTTCAGGGTATCAGAAGCTTGTTCCCCTGATTTCTTTGCTCTCTTTGTCTAATTTGTGGGATTGTTGGCCTCCTCGGATTTCTAGGAGGACCATCAGCATGTTCTCTCGGGTTAGGCCTATTACCTAGGGCCATTCTTTCCATCATCCTCTCCATGGTTCTCATCATCGTTTCAAACCTTTCTTTTGATGTTTGTGAGGTTGAAGGTTGTGCCATATCTTGAGTTTTTTTCATGTCCCTTCCAGAGTTAGCTTTTATCTTCCCTAAAGCCATTAGATTCACTTTGAATTCTATGTCATTAGTCATCATATCATCTAGTGTAGCAGATCTTTGTTCTCTCAATAACAAAGCAAAATCACTTTCAAAGGAATCAACATATCTGAGCTGAGAAGCTTTAGGGGGGGGGTTTAACTCAGTAGGAATCAAATTATAGACCTTTATGAATCTGGCTGAGAACTCCTGCACTATTTCGTCAGGTGACCTCTTCATGTTGTTATACTGGATCAACAATTGAAGGGGATTTTTCTTGTCGCCCCATTTTGCAAGGAAGATGGTTTCAAAGGCCTCAAAATCTACAATACTAGGTGTTGGAAGGGCTCTAAACCACTTCCTCACTTCTCCTGCAATAATTTGTGTAAACAGTCTCATTTTTACATCTTCAAAGTCCACCTCCTCTAAGTCTACAAAGTCGTTAAACCAATCTAGGTTCTTCTAGGTTGATATGTTACCTTCAGCATCATACAGTTTCATCCTTAGGTTATAGTCTTGAGGTAAATCATGTAGCTGAGCAGGTAGTACGAGGGGAGAGAATCTAGCTGCCATGGTGGTTGTGAGGGATCGAAGAGGCTGTTGGTTCTGAGTATGAATCACTATAGGCCTGGTAGATGCAACTAAAATCAAATCTCAAAATCTTTTTTTCCTCAAAGATGACTTCGCTTAAACAAGATTCAGACTTGGTTCTGAAAAGAGTTTGTTCAAATTTCATGTCAAACTCAAGGTCTTCAATGCTCGTCACTCTGTCTTTGCGTAAGGACAAACATCGGTCTAGATGAAACACTGGGGTTACTTGCTTTTCTTTTCTTTTATGTACGATCTTTTCAGGATCAAACACAGGGATTGCAGCTTATGGGTCTGGGTTTCTCCTGGTGTGAGTTCTCTTGGGAGTCAGAATTTATAAATCACGCTATTTGGTGCAACTGGTCTCTTGGTAATGGAGTCGCCAAGGAAAAAATAATCTCAGCCAATAAAGTATTTGATCCACTGTCACCCTCAGGGATCAAACTAGAGCTTCAAGTCATTTTTCCCAGAGAAGATTTCACTTTCATCCCCGGCAGTGGTGCCAGAATGTTAGCACTCTGTAAATTTGTTCGATTGATAGACAAACAACAGAGGTAATTGTTTCAAACTACTTTAGAGCTAGGAACTAGCATGCCTAACTCAGACAGGGATCTCTCGTGTCATTAGGTATTTATTTGGAAATCGGTGGCTAGATTTAGTTTGTTTTCGGGGGGGGTTATAAAGTTGTTGGCAAGGAAGGGGAGGGACACTTAGGGCTATAGAGTCGAAATTTTGAAAGTGAAAGAAAAAATTGACTGGCCGATAGAATTCTCCAGAGGATAAAGGCTAAATGAGGTAATGAATCTGAGCTGCAAATTGAGTTTAAGCGAAGTGTAGGAAGGAGAAAACAAATAACTGCATGAGGGCATTACTGAAATGAATTCTGAATTAGTTAAGAAGAAACACACACAGTTTAAATTGCTTAAGCCAAGAGCACCATAAGATGAAGTCTGGGCCTTTAACTTTCCAATTTAAACAGAAGAAAATGTAAATGGAAATAAAGAACACAGTAAATACATACAATGAAAGGAGACAAAACTCATATCACCACCATTAGAATCTTTTCATAGAGACTTCAAAAGATTTTGCATATGTATTCAATTCAGCTCCAGAAAATTACAGTAGGGTTCAGAAACAACAAAAAGGTGCCCTTGCACTTCTTCCAACATTAATTTGTTCAGAATTTCTAGTACTTATACAATTCGATTACAATGGTTGAAATTGAAGCGTTTCAGTTTCGAAAACTGACTACAAAAATTACAAACCAACGGTTTCGGTAGGCGAACCGATTTACAATGATTAAACAAAAATGTTTCATAAACTAGGGACAAATTTCTCTGACTGCTCGGCTTCCTCTTCGCCATCTGTCTTGCTCCGATCTCCTGTCAAACTCGCCACTCTGGTGACATATGGAAGCTATTTGTTGGTCCCTGGAAAAATGCACTTTGTCTTTCCTAACCGCACGATCTCCTTCCATTGTGAGTCAGAAGGAATCTCGCAATCCATCATTTCCTTTATCAGAATCTCCAGATCGATGCAAGTGGCATAAGACATAGTTGGCAGCCCAATCTTTACTATCTTAAACTGATTTAAGATCTCAAAATATGTGGTTAGATATTCCACNGATTTCTTCCAGGCCCTCAAACTTCGAATGATCCATTCTGCATTGTGTGAGGAGGGAGTTGTACTGCTTTTGGTCATATAATTTCCCTTTGCGATCCCAAAATCGTGGGAAGCCTTTGATAAACAATTTTTCAAATGTATCCATAAATTCTTGTATACTCTGCTCTATCTGCACGGCTTTGGTTTGAATTGACTTAATAAGATTGTGCTTAGCAATGATCCGCCTGGCCCAAATGATCAATGTAGTCATGTCTTTGACCCCAATGGTCTGAAGTTCAGTAGTGGGAACATAATTCAGCAAATTTATAGCGTTCTGGGCCCATTCTGAGGGATTTTTTGCAAGTGTTTCATTTACAACCGTACACCTGCTTCGGGCAGTGATAGCCATGTTGTCTTTATCGTTTATAAAATTTAAATACACCCTGAACTTAGAAGCTTCAGCAGCAATAGCATCCCAGATTACATGTTTATCTCCTTGCAATAGTACTTTTCCTTTCAACCTCGTCTTCAGCGTGTTCACCCTTTCTTGAAAATCTTGATTTTCCTTTTGGAATTGGGCCATCTTTTCATCCCTCATTTTCATCTATTGTTGTAGCTTTTCTATGACCTCCTTAAGGCTTTGTATCTCCCATGTCTCCAAGTTTACTTGGGACATAGCCTGAACCAATCCATCAGTGCTTGATCTAGTTCTTGTAGTAGAAGGTACAATATCAGCCATGTCTGATGTTACTTCCTGTCCTTGTGACCAATTCTCTTTTTCCTTTTCCAGCTGCAATACTTTGGCTTTGTAATTTAGTGCTTCCTGTCTAAATGTCTCTTTTTATTGGTCTAGAGCAGCCAGCTCTGTTATCTGTGGATGTTCTGTGGAAGATATCTTCAGCTTCTTTTTCATGCTTTGAATCAATTTGTCTTTCTCGTCTAAGGACGCTTTTACTCCCTGGGGGCCTTCAAATTCCAATATTTTGACCTGGGTCTTCCAAGGTCTTTTGGATACTTTTTCATGTTTCAACTATCCATCCAATTTAAGTGCATGGGTTGTCAGTCTCGAAACCATCAAACTCAGACTCAGGTAATCTAAATATAGCATGTCACTGGCATTCCTATGGAATTTTACCTTATCTAGGGCACCGATATTTTCATAATGTAGCTTGATTTCAGACACTTTATCCTCATCTACCACCGCTATATTAAGTGTCTTCCTTTCTACATCCCTAATAGAAAACAGGGAAGACTTGTGCTGGGAGATCCTCTCTACTTCAGGTAACAAATCTCTTATTTCACTCATGGGGAGATTTCCTTTCACAACGTATTGGTTTGCTAAATCTTATTTGGATTGGTAGACCGCTCCAGGTGCCTTTTTAAAGACATGTTTCTTGTTGCTGAAAGCTCTTGAGCTGCTTTCACCCTGTGGCATGTTCCCTGTATTAGCTTCTTCGTTTTGGGTTCTACTCTCCACCATCTCCATGTTCATTTTCTCTTTTGGTTCTTCCTCCTCCAGGTTTACTATCTGTGGGGATGGTGTGATTTTCATTTTATTGGGAACATTTTGCTAACCACCAACGCTCAAGGGCTCTGAACTGCTCCTCTTATTATAAACACTCATCTTGGGAGATTTAATAATCAACTTTGGAGAATTTTTCTGTGTCTGGATTTGTTGCGGGGCTGACTCTATGTGTTGTGTCTGATCAGGCTGCAAAATGACTTCCATATCTGCATAGGTTTCCATATTTGTCAGTTTATCAAATCCTTCAACATGATCATGTTCATAGGGGCCTTGTTTTCTCATCAGTCTTCTTTTTTATATGACCTGGTGTGGATCATATTTCCTCCCTTGTAATTGTGTAAACCTAAATTCATTGAGCTTGGCCTGGATCTAAGGCAAATAGGACCTAGTCTTTACCACAAAGGGTATTATTATGAAAGGAAACTTTAAGTTAGATGCTTTGTGCATTTTTAGAAAATGTTATGTTTCTGAGATGATCCTTTGCCTGATGAACTCTAGGGAAAAGACTGTGGGAGTCAAGAAAAAGGGTAAAAGGTAAGGTCCCCCTTGATAACCATGTACCCAAATTACAGTAGAGTGCATGAAAAGCATCCAATCTCCTACCATGTTCTCTGAATTGGGCTGGAAAGAACTTTTCATTTCTTCCAAAACCCTTGGCAGGTCAGTGTTGAAGATTAAGCTATAAACCATGGACATGATCTTATTTATAAAAATAAGCATTGTGATCCTTTTGCATTCAATTGAGATGAATGCAGCTTCAGGGAACTCTGTCTTATTTGTTTCCAGGAACATTCTCCACAAGTGTGTGTAATACCTGAAGTGTCTCAATGATTGGAAATTTACTAGATGTTTGTGCACATTATCAGCGATGAACTCTTCAAAACTGATATAGACTGATTGACTGGACTGTGACTGGAAAAAGGTCAACAGAAAACCCAACATGACCTCTACTACAAACTTGTCGTTATCCAATCCTAAAATTTGACTAAGTATGGAACATGCCCACTGGACCTCAATAACCATGACGCTTACTTTCATAGGCAACGACAGACTCTCAGAATGATGTTCGGGTTTAACAATGGTTTGCAAAAATAGGGTTTTGACCTCGAGGGGGCATTCTTTGTAGACTGTAATCAGTTTATCTTCCTCGAAGGGCTCAGACACTGCGGGGGAAGACTCTGGCATACCAAGGGTGTGTCAAATTTACGGGCTATCTACTCTGCACAAGACCTCTGACCCTAACTTATTCAAAACGATCTTTTCTTCCTGCGAGTATTGTTTTGCACACCAACTTATGAATTCTAGGAAAGGGAACGTGAATTCAACGGATTAAGGGGTTATGGAGGCTTGGGCCACTTCGAGGAAGGGTATTTGTTTCCCGACATTATCTAACAAATTGGCTTTGGATACAGAAATGGGTGAGACGGTTATTTCTGTGTCAAATATATCGGAGTCCCTGTCAATTAGGGCTTCTTCTTTATAGGCGGGATCTTTCTCTGTTACGGATAAAATGACAGGATTCATGGCCATGATGAAAAATACCTGTGAATGAGTGGAGAATGTGTGAGTATGGTTCACTGTTGAGCTTCAGTTTGAACGGATCCTTTGAGCCAATTTTCAAACACTCAAATGATTTGAAATATCATAAAATAATGACCAGGTCCCCCCTTTTATATGTGCTTTTCGATATCAGGGGCAATCTAAAGCGGTTTTGGGTAGACCTCTTTTCGTCCCGATATGCCTCTGGTGGCACCACATGTCTACAAGATGAAACAATGGTATTTCCCCCGACCCGCTCTCAAGCGATTGGCCTTCGTGTTATTTCCTCGCCCAATACGTCTCCTGACCGTCGATCTAGGTTGTTTAAGATCCATGGCTTTTCGGGCCCCATCAACTTCCGCACCTCCGCTATATTTATCCCTTCTCTGCTAGATGTGACCCGATACTCCAAACTATCGCGCCTCCATATCAATGTAGCTCCTCGCCAAATTTCGAGACTTGGATTCCATCAAAATAAAATTGTTATGGTGATAACACCATGGAAACTCCCATGTTGAATGATATGAGGAAGTTGAGAGACTTTGATTCTGATCCAGTAGACTTTTCCCTGTACCAACAGTTGATTGGCTCATTGATGTACTTGGTGAATACTAGGCCGGAAATTTGTTTCTTTGTGAACATGTTGAGCCAATTCCAGGTGGAACCTAGACAAGAGCATTGGATAGTTGCAAAGCATATCTTGATATATCTTCATGGGATGATAACTTATGGTTTGAGATATGCCTCAAACAGTGATGTATAGTTGGATGAATTTATTGATTCAGATTGGGCAGGGAGTGCAGATGACAGAAAGTGTACTTTTGGTATGTGTTTCAGTATGGGATGTGTTATGATATCATGGACTAGCAGAAAACATAAGTATGTTGCACTCAGCACTATAGAAGCAGAGTATATTGCAGCTTGTGATGCTTGTACGGAAGCAGTGTGGTTTCGTAAGTTGGTTTCTGGATTGTTTGATCAGGTGTTGGATTTGACTGTGATATATTGTGATAACCAGAGTTGTGTGAAGCTCACAAAGAACCTAGTGTTCCATGACAAGTCGAAGCACATCGAGATCAAGTATTATTTTCATGATAAATTCTAGAGGGGAGAAGTGGTTCCCTAATATATCTCCATTGATGAGCAGACTGCAAATATTTTGATGAAGCCTTTGTCCAAGATAAAGTTTTCATACTTGAGAGACAAGATGGGGCCCATGGAGATTTCTCCCTTGGTCGAAAGGGAAGAGATGACTTACTCGGTTGGGAGGGAGCACTGATATGTGGCATCATGGATTGTTAGTGAGCTACGGATCTATGTCATGCTAGTACAGGTTAGAGATGGTCATACATCTTAGATATTATGCTTGCATAATGCTAGATATGATCATGCTAGTACAACTCATATATGATACAGATGGTCGGAGTTGTTGATATAATGTCCTGAGGAGCATCATGCTAGTACATCTTAGAGGTGGACATACAGCTTAGATATGATGTATTGACATCATGCTAGTACAACTTAGATACGATGTTGGTGAGCTTCATCATGCTAGATATGGCCATGCAAGTACAACTTAGATAGACATACAACTTAGATATGATATATTGACATCATGTTAGATATGTCATGCCAGTACGGCTTAGAGATGACCATACAACTTAGAGATGATGCAGAGGTATCGTGTCATGCTAGATATGATCATGCGAGTACAACTTAGATGTGGAATACAACTTAGGTATGATGCATTGGCATCATGTTAGATATGTCATGCCAGTACGACTTAGATATGATCATACAACTTAGAGATGACATAGTGAGGCATTGATATACATCATGCGAGTATAGCTTAGAGGTGGCACACAACTTAGATATGATGCATTGGCATAATGCTAGATATGTCATGCTAGTACGACTTAGAGATGATGTAGATGATACTTCATATCATCAGTACATCTCAGATATGATTCATTTTCATCATGCTAGTATGGCCTAGAGGTGATGCAAGATGATATCAAATGATATGATTTGATTGTTGTGGAGATTGTATGTCTTTGGATAGAAGTTGTATGTTATTGTGATGGATGTGTTCCACTAGTAGTGATTTTGTGTCATTGGTTATGATCCAGATGGATATCAGTGGCTACCCACCTTTTCCAACTGGCTCAAAATAGTTTTCTGACATTTTTGGCAATTTACTATTTTTAGCAGTTTTTACTTCCAGGGCCATTTTGAGGGCCTAAATGAAGGTTTTTCGGTATTGAGCTCCTCAATTATATATGAAGACATATTGAGCCCCCAAAATGAATCTCCTCTACGATACCTTTCCAACGGGCTATCACACGCCTAAAACGGAGATCGTATGCAAAAGTTACGACCCCGGGAAGTTGATGTACTAGCTTACCCAAACGGCGCCCACATGACTTTTGGCGTTTCATCTCCTAGGATTAGGTTTTTGGATGTCTAGGGTTTTTGGCATTCTTTCTTATTGTAAAAAGGACTTCAGAGCCTCATTGTAATCTTCTTCTTGTGAATGCGCATTGCCATCACATCTCTTCTCAGAGATAAGTCGCCACCATTCCAGCAAGCTTGTTTCCGCTGCATTTTACAGTTTTAGCTTATTTCGTTATTGAATAGAAAACTAGTTTTATTGTATCTCTGTTATTTTGTGTTAAGCACCTGTTAATAATCTGTATTCATTTCATTATGCTCATAAAATCTGGATCAGTGGTATCAGAGCGGTCTCCTCCTTGTTGTCTTAATGCATGTCCCCAACAAGGTCGAAGTACAAAGAGTTGGGTCTCGAGCTTGTTTCTCTTGAGGATAGAAGCTCTCGCACACCCAAGCGACCTCCCATGGCATGGGAAAAGAAAGATGACGGGACATGAGATCCTTTCAAACTGTTGATTGAGGAAGCCCTCACGCAACAGAGGAACGAGATGATGGATAGTTTCGCGCAAATCCTTCGGCGACTACCAACAGGCGATGCATCTTCTTCGAACGGAGGTGCCGCCCCCTTCAAGGTACAAATAAAATTTTATATTCCTATATTTGAAGGTCAAATAGACGCATATGTTGTAGACAAGTGGTTGAATCTACTAGAAGGGTATTTTTCTATTCATAAATTTTCGAATAGAGAAAATATTACTTTTGCGCTCCTCAAAGTCGTTCCCCGTGTCAAAGATTGGTGGGAAACTTTCTGTGAGCAAAAGGAAACAAAGGAAACCTCATTATTTTCAGTCACGTCCACTTGGGAATCCTTCAGGGATGCTATTAAGGAACAATACTACAATAGGAAGTTATGGCGACCTGTATATAAAATGGACCAGCCCTGCTAGCGGCAAGAAAGAATAGCGGTGCGATTTCCTGAAAATAACCATACCTTGTGCACCAAGTTGGGTATCAAATATTGGTGACATCTGGTGCTCAAAAGTATCGTGGTGCTGCATAGATACATCCATGCAAAAATGTATTTTATGGACATCACATCATTAGGTCGCGACCTGGAGTATGCAGGATCAAAATCGGCCGGAGCTCAAAGCGAAAAGCCCACGTGTAATTTGGGCTGGGAACCCCTCCTGACAAAAGCCAAGAAAGAGTGACCCCAACCCACCGAACAAAGGACAAAGAAATATGGATAGTATCAAGACAACCGATTTACAAACCCGCGGCGAAGGGACATCGGAAGACAAAGATGCGGAAGTGGGCTTCCATAAAGGCCATGGCGCTAACAGCGCTGTTTAAGCTCAAGCGTGCGTTTGGTGAAGCCAAAGTGAGAAGCCTCACGAGATCAAATCACCGGTCGACTCCGAAGAACCGGAAAGGGGAAGATGGATCATTGATGCGGAACTTAGAGCCACCGTTGTTACCGCAAGATAAATCCTGGTGAACGGATGAGGCGGAAAGGAAAATTGCCTCTTCCGTTGTTCCACCGGATGTGGGTAAAGGCGCCCCACTACGCTTCATGGATTGATAGCGGTAGCCAAAGAACCTCATCTCGTGAGAGGTCGTTAGAGTGGTATTACCACCAACAACGCCCCGCACCACAACCCTACACCATTGGAGATACGCCCGAAGCGATGTCCGTGTCGATAGCGATTAATGGAACTTATCGTGCGCGTCAAGCCTTCAAAGAGACAAGGTATTTTGATATGTGACGTTGCTCCTATTGGAGTTTGTGATGTTCTTTTTGGAGTAACCTTATTTATGGAAATGTCATGTTGTATATGAGTCTGGGCCTCGTAGTGTTATTATTACTTTGAGCGAAGTTATGCAGGGATACGAGGCGGTCCACTATTGATGTAGCGGTCTTTGCTAAGAAATCGCGGGAAGGTCATCTCGGTCGGGAAGTTTGTCTTCTTCTTGATTCACTCTCGAGCCAAGCAAAATATTCATGCATCCGAGGTCTCTACGGTGACCTCTCTCCACGGTGAAAAGTAGATAAGTTTGTGAAAGAATACTCGGATATCTTCTCATCACCTACAGGAGTACCTCTGCCGAGGTCAAAGCCACCCAGTGATCGGCTAAACACCAGCGCCCAATGGAAAATGCTTCTTCGGCATGGGCATGGTCCATTACCTAGAGCTACATCGATGATCAGCATGGCATACATGTGGATCCGATGAATCAAGTCATCCGTGATTGTATTGACAACTTTACTCAGCGAGCTTAGAACTTCTTGGGACTTGCCCAATTTCTAGGTAGGTTTTATTGTTGAGTTTCTCCCATATTGCATGGGCCTCGGCCAAATAAACAAGGGTGGTGGTAAAATTTGCGTGGGGCGGTCAACAACAAGCGTTCGATGATTTGAAGCATTGCCTCTGCTCTGCACTAGTGCTAACATTACTAGACTTGCAACAAATATTTGATATTGAGACATATGCCTATGACTATGATATTGGTGTCATTATCACTCAATAGGGACATTTGGTTTCCTATCATATTGAAACATTGTTTGATGTTGTTTGCATGTATCCCACCTATGATAAGGATATATACTCCATTGTGAAAGCATGTCGCTGGATGGAACATTACATTCTTAAGGAAGGAGACGGTCATCCACCTTACGATCATAAACCCTTTGCGGTTCATGGAGCCGCGAGCTGCAAAATTACCGCCATCAAAAGTGGTCCACATACTGGCGAGCAATTCCCACCATCCAACATCAAGTATAAGATAGGAAGCAACAAATGCATTGTTGATTGCCTCAGCCGGAATACACCAGGTTAGGCACTTCACCGCAGTTACTTCAGAATCTTGTGGCCATGAGACATCACGGATGGCCCCAACTCTATGAGCCGGTCACGACTTCTCCACCACCTACCAAATGTTGGGTGCAAAATCGGTTGTCGATAATTTCCATCGCCGGGATGGAGTTGTTGTGTCGTCTGCCAGGCCATATCGCTGATTTCCATCAAGAAGCGAAGATGATGCAGGAAGCCCACTATAGTTGGTGGCCGGGACACTTTGGTGTCGAGAAGACAGTGGCGATGCTAAAAAACATTTCTCAATTGAGAAGCGATAAAGAGAGGTGAAGCCAAGTATATCGAGTCCTACAGCACTGGCGTATTGCCAAACCAACCACTAAGAAACAAGGCTTGTACACCCTCTTCCTACTCATGACGGGCCGGCAGAGTCATCTCGATGGACCCCATTAATGAGGAGCCTCCCATCCACCAATGGTATTAACATTGGTTGTTGATTCTACAAGATGGCGATTCTAGTTACGCAAGAAGAGCAACATCCGCAGTGCCAAGCTCAATCTCTTATTTGAACGAGTGGGTACATTTTGGAATCCCACAAACCATTGTCTCCGGATCGGGATATTTATGATTTCTCGGTACATTTCGGTCGAGTCTCGGTCCTTCGGACGCAAAGCTCTGGAAATCCGCGACCTTCCACCCCTAGACAAGTGGCCAAACCGAGGTTTTAAATGGAATGATTGTGCATATCATTTTGCATGTATAATTCAACGAACCCTCTCACATGGGATGAGCCTTCCTTATGTCCAACATAGCTATAACCATTCCTTGCATAGCTCAACCGGCCAGCCCCTTTCAAGTGGGGTTGGGATTCCAACCATTGGGTCCCCGTAGATGTTGCACTTCCCCTTCGCTGGTCACCTCACGTGCGACTCATCTCACATAGCCCAGAAGTTGACAGAAACACCCAGTTCATTTGGCGGATCCCATCACATCGCCAGCAGGGTTCGAGGATATCCTACATAAGTTCAATGACAAATTACAAACAACGCCATGATCAACGCAGGGTACCAAACCAGTTTCAGTATGGAGACAAAGTTTGGTTGCACTTGCGAAAATAACACCTTACAAGGCCCAATCGGAAGATTCTTCCACTATGTTATGGACCTTAAACCATCACAAAGGCTATGGGTGATAATTCTTTTTGAGCTCAACATTCCTCCCTTTCCTTGAAAACACTTAGGTGTTCCAGCGTGGATCTCCTTAGCCCTTATTCCCACCATTGATGGACACCCACCAGTAGTAGAAGCCCTTATTTCCCACCATTATTGGACACCTCAGAAGTAGCAGAACAACTGACACCAACAAAGCTCAACCCCGACTGCATACAACAAGAATCCAATGATCATATTGTGGACAAACAGATCAAGGGCACTCGACAACAAAGGATCCAGCTTTATCGAGTCGTCAAAGCAGGGCAGCTCCTACACCAAGGCAAGTGGCTCACCCGGAGCCAAATTCAGCAGAAATTTCCTCATCTAATGGAGGACCTCAACACAATGGAGACCATTTCTTCCTAAGGAGGGAGGATTGATCCAGATGGATATCGGTGGCCACTCACCTTTTCCAACTGGCTCAAAACAGTTTTCTAACATTTTTGGCAATTTACTAGTTTTAGCAGTTTTTACTTCCGGGGCCATTTTGAGGGCCTAAATGAAGGTTTTTCGGTATCGATATCCTTCATGATATCCAAAGGCATGATTGAACCCCTAAAATGAATATCCTCAACGATACCTTTCCAACGGTCTATCACACGCCTAAAACGGAGATCGTATCCAAAAGTTACGACCCCGGGAAGTTGATGTACTAGCTTACCCAAACGGGGCCCACATGACTTTTGGCGTTTCATCTCCTAGGGTTAGGTTTTTGGATGTCTAGGGTTTTTGGCATTATTTATTATTGTAAAAAAGCCTTCAAAGCCTCATTGTAATCTTCTTCTTGCGAATGCGCGCTGTCGTCACATCTCTTCTCAGAGATAAGCCACCACCATTCCAGCAAGCTTGTTTCCGCTGCATTTTACAGTTTTAGCTTATTTCGTTATTGAATAGAAAACCAGTTTTACTGTATCTATGTTATTTTGTGTTAAGCACCTGTTAATAATCTGTATTCATTTCATTCTGCTCATAAAATCTAGATCAGGTTATTAGTTGTGTACTACTAGGAGTGGTTGTGTACCACTGGGCAGTAGTTGTGTACTACTATGGATAGACATAGGTGTGTTCTATTGGATGGCATTGTAGCAGTTGTATGCTACTATCTGATTTCCATGGAGACTATCACTAGTGTTGGAGATGATTTTCATCTAGATGGATAGTCAATGTGATGGTAGATAGACATTCTCTATGAAGAACAGATTGTTGGTGGACAGACATTCTTACTGTGGAGAATGGTCTAGGTTGACAGATTGTTGGCGTATCATGGACTGGTATTTTCCTAAGGCACAGATTATGGCCCAATTAGGAAAATGGTTTGGGACTGATATTCTCTTGAGACATTTTTATTGGCTCGATTAGGTTGAATAGTCCTCCCCCTAAGGACATGACGTCCTGATTTGGGTGGTTGATACGGAACCGGTATTTTCTAAGGAATATGGGTAGATATTGATCTCTATGGTACATATGACCGGATCAGAAAATAGTCTGAGACTGACATGCCTATAGGAATGGTCTTTGTAGCCCATGGCATGGCTTTCATCATCTGGGAGGAATGACATTCTTCTAGGACATAGGTCTGGATTAGAAGAATGATCCTTGTAGCCCATTGTGGGGATTTCAACATTTGTTGGGACCACTATTCTTCTTGGACGTATGTCTAGATTAGAAGAATAGTCTCTATATTACTCTGTTGAGTGGGTGACTCATGCGAGACACTCTATTGAGTGTGTTGATTTCATCACTTGACTTATTCAGCATCATGCTTGATTACTCAGATGGAGTATGGCCTCAAGAGATGATGAAAACGATGATGTATGTTGATGTCAGGATAGCATCAGACGATATTGATAGTGATGATGATGCTCATGACTTGATCTGCGTGATCATGAGATAGCATGTGTGGCTATGATGATTCTACCAACAGAATGGTCTGTGTGTGCTCAATACCATTATCATTAATACCTCCCTAGCTAGGAGGGAGTGTTGATGGTACGGTAGCTACGGGAGGTATTAGCCTCCATGTGTAACCTTTGACTAGAATGGAATATTCTGAAAGCAAGGGAAACCCTAAATAGATGTGTGAAAACCCTAGAAGACAAGTCATCCTAGTAGAATAAATAATATTAGAATAGTATCTTCTAGAAAGACAAGTCATCTCCACAGGAAAAAGATAAATAGAAAATATAATTACCAGAAAGGTAGGTCGACAATGGTCCCTGTAGCCCATTGCGGGGCTTTCATCGTTTGTTGGGATCACTATTCTTCTAGGATGTATGTCTAGATTAGAAGAATGGTCTCTATATTACTCTGTTGAGTGGGTGACTCATGCGAGACACTTTGTTGAGTGCGTTGAGTTCAACACATGACTTCATCAACATCATTCCTGATTACTCAAATGGAGTATGGCCTCGAGAGATGATGCAAACGATTATGTATGTTGATGTCAGGACATTATCAGACGATATTGATATTGATCATGATGCTCGTTACCTGATCTACGTGATCATGAGATAGCCTGTGTGACTATGATGATGCTACTAACAGAATGGTATGTGTGTTCTCAAGACCATTATCGTTAATACCTCCCTAGCTAGGAGGGAGTGTTGATGGTATGTAGGTTGCAGGAGGTATTAACCTCCACATGTAATCTTTGACTAGAATGGAATATTCTGAAAGCAAGGGAAACCCTAAACAGATGTGTGAAAACCCTAGAAGACAAGTCAACCTAGCAAAATAAATAATATTAGAATATTATCTTCCAAAAAGACAAGTCAGTTCAACAAGAAAAAGATAAACAAAAAATGTAATTACCAGAAAGTCAGGTCGGCCCAGCCAGAAAAGTCACCGAACATATTAATATAAATGGAGGATGTTTTATCTCATTTGTACACCCAGTCAGAGCGAAAGTCTTGTGGAGAGTTGTAGTGGTAGCTGCAAGTGTATCTGCGAGGAGGAATAAGGGCATATGGTAATATCTTGGTCTTGGTCTCTCTCTAACGCTATCAAGTGATATTCTTGGTGATTCTCTTGGTGATGTACTAGCTAAGTATGGCGCAAGTTTGAGAGAGTAGTGCAGCTACAGTTACTGCAAATGTGTATGGTATTTGTTCTGTGGATATGGAGACTCTATCAAAGGCTAAAGGTGCTCAGGGGTGGTTTCATGCCTATTGTTGGGTGACAATATTGTGATATTGTCTATGGTAAAACGAGCACATCAATTATTTTAACACCTCTTTATCTTCAAATCCCTATTGAAAGCTCTAGGATGAAAATATTGTTTCTTTGGAGTGTATATCCCTGATTGTTCTGAGTTGGCCACGTCCTCACATCCATCAAAATTCAAGAACAAATATGGTTGGGAACCTTCATCAAATAATAGTTCTGAGTCCTCAAAATCATCAAAAGGATAATCCACGAGATAGGGTTGAGATTCATCATAAGTGCACTACAACAAGTCATCCTCGAGTGGATGAAAAAGGGCAGTGATCATGTTATCACTAGGCTTCCAAATATCTTGATGGTCCATGTACGAAAAACAACCTTCCAAAAGAAAGACTTATGTATTCTTTATCTAGAAATTTCCCTCGATGTCGTAGATGGGATCCCCATCAAAACCAAAACAATAAACATCCCATCTATGCCTTCCAACATGTATGAAATCATCAATGTTCGCAATCACATTATTACACAAAGGGTATATTGCATCCAAGGGCTCCTATAGCACTTCCTCTTTTCCAAAATCATAGAATAAAGTATCAACGACGTTTTCAAAAATATTATAACTTACCATGTTATCTTCTTGATGTGCATGAGGAACAGAGGCATGGATGTCCTCATCAAATGGAAAGGTAGACACAAGAACGCCATCTTCATGAGGAGCTTCTTCTTGGATTAAGTCATCAAAGCGCTCAGTACATTCATGAGGTAACTGATGTTCTTGTTCCTGATGACTCACCTCTTTGGGATCTCATTCAATCGATCCTTCATGGGTTAATTCTTGCTCCTCTTTGAGGGGTTGATAAACCTATTGATAAGTTGTTTTCTTGATATTAATCACTCAAGGAGGAATGTGGGGTAGGAAAAATTCATATTTATCAAGCGGATGAAAGGATACCAATGTCTCATCCTGGTTCTCGAGATGTTGCACTTCATTGAAATATTCTTCTTATCGACAACTTTCTTCATGGATGTGCTCTCTGAGAAAATATTCATCACCACGGGCTTGATCTTCAATGAGTTTCAAGACTTCTTTAGGCATCAAGATTGATAGATCCTGGGTTGGAAAGTTTTTTTGGTAACCGTATTTCTTTGTCACATAATCACACAGTGACTTCACTCCATAATAGGAAATGGCAACCTCCCATGATGTGTTTTAGGTAGGCTTCTTCTCATGATTCCAAAGGATAGTGTCATATTCTTCTTTTCTTTGCACACAAAACTCGACCAAGAAGTTTTTATTATGGAAATGCTCTATTAATTGTTCACAAAACTCATTGTCTTATTCTATGTTTTCTTTGAGGCACCCAAAAAATTATTCATTACTATCGTCATCTTCTTGCTTCTCAATTATTGTTTCAACAAATTCTAGAAGGAGTGTTTCCCTCAATTCTTCAATAGGGTCTAAGGGTAAACCTTGTCCCAGAAAGGCATCTTTGAGGTCTTGAATAGTATCTTCAAATTTCTGAGTTCTAGGGCCCCAATACTTAAGGAATTATCGGATAAGGACCATTGAAGAAGATATACTTTTAGGTTTGCAATAATGTTTGATCCAGTCTATTTGCTTCTCCTCAAGTGACAAGAGAAATAATCGTATTATCACATCTTCATGTTCTATACCCAAACATAAAATAAAATCAGTAAACTTGACAACATGTGCAACGGCCGAAGACGGATCACCATCAAACTCCGAGCAATCCTACCATGTTATGAACACAATATATATACAAATAGATATAATAAATAATAATTAAACACATCATAAATAAAAAGGCATGTCTTATCTAAAGGATGTGTCTATTCATGAAAGGGCACCCATGTGAGGATATATAAATGAGCCTGCATTCTCATTGTAAGCATAAATGGACTCCAATAAATGGACTCAACGTCCAAAGCTTTGTATGCTTCATGAAAGCGCCACAAAGACATACTTCCATCACTTAGGGTAATACCTCAATGGAGTTGCCAGATAAACTTACAAGAAGTTCATCAAAAAATGAAAAGGGAACTTCCCTCAAATGGAGTCGCCAGACAAGTTATGGGAAAGGATTTGGTATAGACTTTCCAAGTATCCTTACAGGATCGAAAATGATTTAAAATCCTCCATGGCAACGGCACCAAAATGTTATCATAGAGATTGTAGTTTGGGAATATCCCAACCCAAACCACAAAGGTGTGACAACTATGGGAGTATTTACCAACTGTCACCTTAGATAAACACGCCCCTCACTTTAGTCATGATGAAATCACCACAAGGGGGGAATTCAAGGTGACCCTAGGGGCATTTAGATGGAAAGTGATAAGATATGAAAGGTGCCCCTATAGGTCAAGGTCGAGAGTAGATATGTGGCTTAATAAACAGTCTTGTGAGAAGGTGATTTGTTGCCAAAGGTGAAGTACTTGCAAAACAATGTTAGCCTTGCCCGAAACAAGAAAATATATAACAAATGAAGCCTCAAAACCAAAGGAGATTCATCAAGAAACTTTGTTGTCCCAAATTGCAGCGGTATGTAAATATATATATCAGCAACAAATGATAATAAGAGATGCAAATTTAACCACCAAAATCAAGTACAATATGTTGGAAACAAAGCTAGCAATGACTAGTTAAACTTCCAATTATTAAAACAAGACTTTGATGGTGTTTAGAGGGTTGTTGATTAGTGTTATCAACAAGATTTGTAACAGCCTTATGGTTGTAGAAAAAAATTGCTATAGAAGGAAATTCTAGCCACAAAAATCAACAAGCAATCCACCCCAATGATAGCTAGCAACTAGTAGATTAATTATAGCAGATTGCAAGTGGAATTTAGTGGTAGAATAGTGAGTAAACCAAGAGATAAAGATGAGTTTGCTCCAGCCCTATTTGTTGTAGAATAAATTTATAACAGAAATGAGAATCACTTGGCTAATTAGGATGGCCCTAGGGCACAATAAATCTTATAATATGTAGAATCAGATCCAACTTAAACAATTGCAATATCTCAAGAAATCGTGTATATCAATGCATGAATAATCAATCTCCAATGCAAGTAAATTAGTGTCTTATCACATGGGTTCTGGAGTCTCTTGTGTATGAGTTAGGGTTTGTTACTTCTATAGGGGTTTAATCCTTTTTACTCCTATTTACTGGGGAAAAATCCCTCTTTGTCAACAGTGGGGGTTTCCCCTGGTAAGAAGTCCCTTAGACCTCTCACTGTTTGGAATAGGGAACCCATCTGGATTCTAGCCCGACTGCCATTACTAGTTGTGGTTTTATCGATTGTGTCTTGGTCCACCGATGAAGGTGAATGATGGATGGTTATGCAAACAAAATATGTAGATGAAGACTATGTAAATACATGAAGGAAATCTAATCTACTCTAAACCTATCCTAGCCTAGCTAGAAACAAATTATTCGTAATTGAATGTGCAACGACATGAAACTAACTCTACCAATAGCTTCACCCAGATAGTTGTAATGAATAAGTGACATTAGATAACACATGCACATGAATATATAATCAAAATAGTCTAAGTCACTATATCACATGCATCGATGACTCATATGCTCAGGACATAAAACATGAGAAAGAATAACAAAACTACAAGAAAAACAATAATTGCATCAGAAAACTCTGTAAGCTAACATGCTCTTACAACCCATGTGAACAACAAACATTTTGTTGGAAGTGGTTCACAACAAACATCAATATACATAAGTTGTTCTCTCTATCAAAAGTTGTCCCTGAGGACTTCTCAATATTAACATTTTCAGCAATAATACATCCAAGCTCCATGGAAAGCTCTCAATTTTAGTTGACAATGTCTTCCCAAAATAGTTCAGAAATGTGCAATGTTTGAAGAGCCAAAAAGCCCTTTTCTTGGATACAATTCTAGTATTTATTGGAATTCAATATGACTCTCGGCCTTTCACCTTCCTCTGTGGCCCTGCATTTACCAATGTTTGTCCTTATCCTCTTTGTGATGATGTAGGAACTAGAATGGCGGTTACATTTTTAATTTCTCTTCCAGTGTTGGCGGGTCATAATGGATTTTGGCTATAGTGCCCTCCTCCCAATGTAATAATTAGTTTGGACATTGGGACCTCTTGGTTATCCAATCTTGGTACTCGGTCATCACGGGGTTCAAACCTATTCTTCAGTGATTTGAATTAAATTTATTTTGTTGTTTCTCTGTCGCCAGGACAACTGTTGTTATTACTACTTTGTTGTCATTGGTTGTGGATAGCATTGCGAGGACGTTGAGCACGACCTCCCCTCGACGTTGGTACCTAGCACCATTCAACATGTGACAATGAGTGATCTTAGATGAAAACTATTAGAAACAAGCATCCAAACCCATAAAATTGAAGCATTAACTAATTGAAATTTCACATAAACTTCCCTAGTAAGATTTGTGGTTCCTCTTCTCGTGGTTGAGGTGTTGTGTTCTCTCGGGGATGTTGACAAGGAGTCAGATATTAATCCTGAAAAATGAATACAATTTGTCAGGAATTTCTTAAATCATACACGAACTCCTTCATTGTGCATTGGAGTAGTTCGTGGGAACTCCTCTGGTGTAAAGAGAGCTCATCCTCACAACTGATTTGGTTTAGTTCGAAAAATTTTCTAGTAACCACTTGCACATCCTCAATCACTCCTCTTATTGCTTTCAAAGATTCTAAACACAAGTTTGTGTTTTCCCTAGTTGCATGCTCATACTTTTAGAAGAACAGTAAGGTGCAGATGCCCAATCTTTTGTTTTACTAGAAAATTCCGCTGGGCTTGGCTTGGGCCAAAACTAGGGTTGCTCCCAAATCCAATATCAAGTTTGGTCGACCATGTTGATGGAAATGACATCAAGTCCTCATGGCAGCCATTTTAAGTTTCTTCCCTCCTTGCAACCCTTTCTTTTCAAGCGCAGTGGAAAGTAATGGTTTCTCAACTCATTTCCTCTTAAAATACGAAGGCACTTTATCCAATCCATTGAGTCTCCGAGCAAGTTTCGGTACTCATACTGCAGCAAGGCAGATGTGAGGATATATGAGATAGGAAAATCTCTCTCCTTTGTGAGGCCGTAGAGACGTGAGTGTGAACCATAAGTACATGGACGATAACTATAAAATGTATTGGTTTTTTTTTCTTTTCTTTTTTTCTAGTGTTGGTTAAAAGTTTTATTTAGGCGAAGTAAATTTGAATAAAATAGTTATTTTTTGTTGTTTAAATTGTATTTCTGAATGCATAAATAAATTTAGCATGCTGAAACCTCAGAACACTCGAATTATACAAACTTAACCACTCAAATCTGCAGATCTAACCATTCACCCATTTTCAAACAAAATCAAACTATATTTCCCAAATAAGACAATGGTCGTTATATTCCGTTTAAACGGTTCGTTCCTACATCCACCAGCACATTACATACCAGTGAATTAGGAACCGATCTATGCTTTTCAGCGATATGCATGAAGGAGGGCTAATTTCAATAATATGGGATTTGGCATTTCTTCGTCTCTAACTGGTGTTAAGTCAATCAACGTGTTCCACTAATTTGCTAGTTTTAATATTGCACAAGACTGGTCTGATGGACATGAGGGAGAGAGAAGTGGCATAGGAATTCATGCGAATCCCAAAACAAAAATTGAAAATGACCATGTCCAGTGGCAAAGAGCCCCGAGTGTTGTGCAGCTCTGTTTGATGATCCTAACTCCTCAGGCTGGCTTCACCAAGTATCTGCCTTTACGTTGGATCTGGTTGAGGTGCCAGATGGACGACCTGAAAACCTGTCTTTCCATTTTCCTATCAGAGGCATAAACAGGATTGTTGATGAAGCCCACGGAATTTCCATCCACGAGTGGAGGGCCTTTAACATCATTAACTGGGAGCCGATAACAAGCCTGTTTTCCAATAGTTTTGAAGATTTTCTCTTGATTTGTGCCCTTTCTTTCCACAGACAATCCGCGTTGTATTCCTGAATTCATAGAATGATGCATCTTTTCAGCTGAGGGATTACTTGATGTTTTCATATCATCCAATACCTCAAAATTCTTCCTTCCAGGTTTTTCCTCGGGGGCTCTGTTTCCTTTATCAGATGAAAAGTGTTGCTTTGAGATTGGCTCTCTTACTCTGAGAGAAGGGGGTACATAAATGCAGGCCTGGAAAAATGGATGTTTGAGTGATTCAGCTGCAGTTGGTTGGATCACATGCATAAAGGGAAGCCATGAGATCGATTGCTTCATCACTTGCAGATGGTATCAAGGTTGAAAGATGAGTGGAACTAAACTGTGGAAATTGATACTGCATAGAAGTCGCAAGCCTTAAGCCTTCAGACCATGTCTGGTGACTAGGACTGCCAATTACACTACATTTTGGTATATTTCATCTGCTTCACTAGAGCCTGGGAAAAGAGAACGAAGGGTAAAAAGCTCTGCCATGATAGCAACCCATGGCCCACATATCTATAGCAGAGGCACAGGAAGACTACTGGAGCAAAACTTCAGGAGCACAGTGCCATCGTGTTGAGACATATTCTGTAAATGGTGGTTGCGAACAAACTTCTTGTGCAAGATCAAAATTGGCAATTTTTATAACATCTTTGGTAACTAGCAAAATTTTCAGGTTTAAGATCACGATGAAAATATCCATGTTGGTGCATATAAGGAATAACTTCAATCAATTGGAAGCACCAGTTTTTTATTTTGAAAGCATGTATGTATGAGCGCACTTAAAATCTATCATATTTCTTCTGGATTTGAACTTGTTTATGAAAAAACACATATCTCTCTACCTTTTTACCTTTTTAGTATTCATCCTTTTTACCTTTTTAGTATTCATAACAGATTTCAGGATTTTATTTGGTCTGCACCATTATTTGCTCTTCACCAGGAGTGTTAGTCCATCTGGTAGGACTAGATACAACGCGTTCCTTCAAACTATATAGCTCCAAGGCTTTTGGCGGATGATATTGCTCGCAATCTTCATTGGCGTCCAAACACAAGGCTTCAGCAGCTCCATCAACTTTCGAGAAAACATTTTTCTGCGTGGATTTTTCTCACACGACCTTTCCATGAAGATATTATATGAAGGTAGTCATCTTTGTATGATGAGATAGGTGACCATCTGATATGGTTCTCCCACACACATGTAAAATCTAGAATCACAACCTTTTACCTAATGCACTGTCACATGGAGGCATTAAACCATTAAACCATCTTGTCTCTATTGGCATTTTGAGACCAGCAATACCTTGTCATTACCGGAGTAGTTCCTTTTATGGTCGCCGATGAGCACCGGACGATTTTCTCTCATGGATGTCGATCTCATCGATGAATATCTTTCCAACCTCTCAAAGTTCTTTTCTTTCTGCAACCTTCCCAACTTAGATTTTTGTTGGAGTCAATTCTGAGGTATTCGTAATTTGCCACTTCTTCAAGAGTGTTTCCTTCAAAGTAGAACTTATGTTGATTATGTTTTATTTTGCTAGAGAAAACTACCGCTTTCGTCTTGCTAGTATTGACTTGTATCCCCAGTGTACTACAAAAGTGCTCAAGGGAAATTAAGTGTTCTTGCAACCCAAGAGCGGATTTAGCAATCAGAATAAGGTCATCTACATACAAAAGAAGTCTTATTACAAAGCTAGCCCGGGTGGCCGGAGTGTTGTAGGAAGTGTCTAAGGAGAAGATCGACACTATATCGTCGAGGGTTTGACGGTCTAGAGAAGGACACATCACTTCTTGAAGAGAATTTGGCATCATTACCAGGTTTCTTGATTTATTATCTGTTAGTAGATATTGCAGTTGCCTTGCAGCAATTAGATCTGTGTGTTTAGGAGGGTTTTTTCATTTGTTGTTACAACCAATAAGGATCTTTGTATTGTTGTGATTTGGGTTTTCAAACTATAATAAGATTTCATGGTTATCTTATTTATTCTCTGTGTAATGGGTGCATGTAATATGTTTGACAATATTCATAACCTTGAGACATGCAAAATGTTTGTAAGAAGTTTCCAGCAACCTTAATGTAAAGTGCTTGACAAAAATTACAAAAAGAGAAACAATGTTTTGGACAACAAACACAATATTTCCACCCATCCTAGTTGGGGACATTACAGTGGTATCAGCGCTGGTGATCTTTCCATCTTGTGTGTGCATTCCATGGGTGAGGGTTTATTAAGTGTTTGAAGAAACCCAAACCTATAACAACCATGTTGAAGTTGCTTAGGAAGGTTAATCCAGAACATTTGGCTGAAGTTTTGAGGAAGTTAGAGGCAAATAGATATTTGCCTAACTACTGAAAGTATCTCACATTAGATGAAGATGTTCATGCAGCTTTATCCTTCAAAATTTATTACACCCTCGTACACGGAAGTTGGCCCAAGGATTTGGATGAGGATTATTTTAAAAACACAGGGCAGGAGGTAAAGAAGGATGAGTATGAAGGACAGGTGGAGGA
>SNQJ01S0053915.1:0-13417 GCA_010110895.2 Picea sitchensis
AATCTCACTAAGGAAACCCACTTTCCTTAGTTGCTTTATGTCTATTAATTCACCCACATTGTGAATTAATTGTCACTTTATGACTTAAGTGACATATTTCACTTTTGACTTAAAAAACTCCTAAGTCAAAGTGAAATTAGAATCATAAAGTAAAGTACAAGGGTAATAGTCTTCCCTCTTTGTGCTTAGAGACTCATAAGCACATGGGGACCACTTTCCAAGGTACCCAAATCTCAACATCCTTCATCTCATGCGACTACCTCAATGCGATGCATAAGTGGAAAATCTTGTTTCAACAAACTTTAATAGGATAGTTTTTTCCAAAATTATACATTTAACACTGAAATAGTTGTTGGGAACAAAATTCACCAAAGATAAACAAATAATGAAAAGTGAATGTCACATGATAAATGCCTCTAAAAAACGTTGTTAGAAAGGTAAAGAATTACCCTACAAATTGACTTTTTACTGCACAACAAAATTCTCAAGACACATATGAGTTTCAAAGATTTTGATTTAAAACATATGTAAAATCTGAAATTTTCATCACCGTATTTCAGTAGAAAGTGTGACTGATATTCATGGGTTCACCTATACACTCATAACCATTTCCCAATACAAGCACATCTCGTGTGACACAATTGAACGCATATATATCGACTTACACAATGAAAGAAAATGTTGTATACTAGGCCTCATCAAGAATGATCCTACAAATAGTGACTAACTTTTCTTAGTCACTATCTCCAAACCATAGCACTCAAAGCCTCCATCTCATGTGACTGTTATCCCCATTTTGTGGGATAATTAAGGAGATGATGTCTCAAGGCCCTCAAGTTGCAGATATGGAGTGCTGAGAGACCACATGACTAGCAGTGTCCACTTGCACATATGGAAGCCCGCTCTATCACCACAATTTGGATCCATCATCACCGCATCCACCACACCAGCTAGCTTCTGGAAGGCACATGGGTCTTGCTCCATGCGGTACAAGTCAGGCATTGTGGCAGGTAATCACCCTAATATTTAAGGCATTTAAGCATGTTGTAATAAAGTTGCTTTTGATTATAGAATGTATGCTTGGACATTATGCTTTTGACCCTGTTTCACCTTGGTGAGTGTCATCGATTTCCTAGTGAGTGACCAACTTTTGGGGAAGGGGTGTAACTGGGGGTCCCTTGAGGGGCATCGTACCATTCTCGACCATACTTATCACTTTCTGCTCATCACATACCCATCACATTGCCCTCTTCTAGGCCCTTTGGCTTTAGTGATCCAAGAAGGGCATGTACCTCATTTCATGGGAAGAAGGGGCTGAAGGCCCAGAGGGATGGTGGTTGGCAAAAGATAAAAGCCTAAAATATAAACCTTCCATATGCTCGCCCAAAGAGGTCTTGAGAGCAATGAAAAGCTTCTCCTAAAAAATCAAAGACCTGCAAAAGAAAAATAACATTATATAAATGTCCCCACTTGTTGAGGTGTGTACACTCATGCGGTGTCCCTTTCTTTCTTTGCATATGGCACTTTGTGTACCTCTAGCTTCAAGTGGCCATGTGGTGTTGCCCCCCCAAGCTAATCGATTTCACTCTAGGGAGTACCCAAGGTTTTGGACTATTAATTAATCAATGGCAATGAATGGGCTTGGAAAAAGGATGCATTGAAAACGAAGGTGCAGCACACCCTCTACAAAGGCACCCATAGATGAGACAATACAAGCCCTTGTATGTCATGAAACCCATTGACCTATGAATTCTAAACCCCTATGATCTATCCACCTCATCATCCACTACATGACCTTGAAGGGGCACCATCGAGAGCATCCCCTACTTGAGGGTTTTGGTCTACCCAATAGGACTTTTATGACACCCCTCAATACCTAAACTTGGTCAATTGTATAGGGTCTTTGAGCATTTGTTTAATTTGATGAGGAAGTTTTGATGCACATTTTTAGATGCCTTGTTTATTAGATGTGGTTTTCACTTGCCATGATATTTTGACTTGAGATCCTTGGAGGGCGTACCCATTTGTTTTGCAGGACCATGTTTGGTGGACAGTTTTGGAGGAACAAGCCTAGCTTAGGCTTCCATGGGGCTTGAAGCCCACAGGTTGGATGCCAAGGGCCCACATGCCGGATCACGATGACTTGCCTTTGGAGGCCTAGAAGACACCTTGGTGGACCTTGCCTAGCCCTCACATGCCAAACGACTTGCCTAGGAGGGGAAAAACATCACTCTTTGGGGCTTGACGTCACCTAGAGCTAGGGTTGGTGGTGATGGAGTTATTTTCCATTGATACTTGACATCATTTGATGGAGAGAGCACGTTGACTTGTGGGAAAAGGCTATAGTGCATGAGGAGAAGGCCTTTGAAAGGCCAAATGTTCCATCCCCAACTCCAACGATTTGTTAAATGTGCCAAAACGTTGCCTTAAAGGGGTGCATCATCTTATTTTAGGGTTTCTAATGTGTAAAAGTGAAATTTGAATTTGTAAAGGGGCAAAGTAAGGGTTGTTGACCCCTTACTTTGTGATTTACCCTAATTAAGTGGAAAAACTATGTTTTAAATATTTTGTATAAATAGAGATCGTGTGAATCTTATTTCATAACATAACTCTCCCATTGTGAGAAGTACTTGGCTGAAATTTTCGCTACCCTTGGGGATTTTCTCTCTCTTTTGCATTTGTCGTAGTTTACTTTAATATTAGTGGAAGGAAGTGGTGCGCTACCTCTTGTGGAGTGTCTCTCTTGCATATTGGTGGATAATTCTCGGTAAAGTGGAAGTTTATCTTATTGATTCTTGCTCTAGGTGAAGGGTTTTATCTTGTTATTGTCTCTTTTTCTTAGTTGCAAGGTTAACTAGTTGAATTTCTTGGGGAGTATAAGTGCATACAACCCCACTAAGCTCACTAATATTTGTCTTGGAAATAAATTTGTTGCTTAAGGTAGTGCTAGGAGAAGTAAAAGGGCTTACACCCTCCTAGCACTTCCTAGTTAGCTTTACTTGCCTTGGGGAGTAAGAGGGTTTACACCCCCAAGGAAGTAGTATAGTTAACTCTTTCTTTGACTCCATAACCCAATAGTTAAAGCACTAATCATTTACAATTTGCATTGGAGAAATAAAATTGTTGCATTGGGATACGTGAAAACACGAGATAATCAAATTGTTTAAATTGCAATCTCTTCATGACGTTCTAGGCTTGTCATAGCCACTAGGGCATCTTAATTGGCTAAGTATTTCTTGTTGTTGTTATAAACTTTCATCTACAGCCATTAGGGCTACAGAAACCTTAACACTTTTTCATTTATAACTTACTTTTCAACCGTCGGAATTTGCTCAAAGTTTGCCAAGATAATCTACTAGGCCTACGCAACTTTGGGGTGGACTCTTTGTAAGTTTGGGTGGTTGGATTTACTGTTGTAACAACTTGTTTTCTACAGCCATAAGGCTGCAAAATATCTCTGCAAACATCTTTTATTACAGCCTTGTTTCATTGCTAAAGTCTTGTGCTTTCATTCTTGAGTATTACTAATGTTTATCTAGCTTATCTCTTGCATCATCTGTTGGACTTTTAACAATTGTTTAGCAGCTTTAATACTTATTTTCTTGCTGATATACATTGTTGTTTACTGCTGCATTTAAGGACAGCAAGCCTAACTTGCTTGTCCACCTAACATTATACATATATTCTCGGCATGTTCTTGTGTCTCAGGCAGGTATATCACTCTTCACCGATGTTCTTACCTCTTGGCAACTATTGGCTATCACCAAGACTCTTTTCCAGGCCTTTCCGCATCTTTTATCTTGACCTTTAGGGGGCCCTTCTTTCATCTCTTCACTTTCCATCTCTTTTCCCCAAGGTCAACCAAGATTCCCCCCTTGAGGTGATTCTCTCACCTCTAAAGTGACGGGAATACCTACCTAAGGTGACAGTGGGTAGGTGTTATCTAAGTTGTCGCCATTTGGTGGTTGGGTCGAGCTTTTCCCAACCTACAGTTTGCGCGATAACAGTGACCACCTCAATGTGATACATAAGTGGAAAATCTTGTTTTAGCAAACTTTAATATTGATAGCTTTGCAAATTAGCTATAAGTAGCTTGGGCTTGTTCGTTATTTGACCAAGTTGTTTTTCCTATGGAATTTGACCAATGATTTCTTTCAAAGCATGGTTTACACAATTATAGTCAAATGAGGTATGTTATTGTACATGCTTTCAAAGAACAGTCGTGACAATTTGCACACTAATGCATTCTCTATGGCTTACATCACATTTGACAACCTAACCATCTCAATTGTGTCAATAGTAGTATCTATGATCAATTGAGTGTTATTTTCCTGGCCTATAGCATCAATCGCATTCAAGCACTATGACCAAATTGACCAACGACTTATTGGCCACAATGATCAAATCATGAGAAAAAAAAATAGACTCCAATAATACTCCAGTTGGAACAAAAGAGTTCTAATAATTTTCCATGATGTGCTTATCCTTTTTCAAGAAGGAATCATGAATTCCAAAAACTAGTATTTGTGGCCCTGGGAAGTTTCATTGATCAACCACATTGTATCTTGCCAAGTTGGTGTGTGAACAACATTTAATGGAACGCCATAAGAAAATATGGGATGTCCAAGGAAACTATCATTTCATCTAACCCTAAATTTGAACAGTGGACTAGGGTCAGGACATGCAAATCAAAACCTATCAATATGATCTGACAAATAAGCTCTTAATTAGATTAATGTCCAAATAATTACCAGTGTTCCACGAGAACACGTCCCCCAGGGTGGGGGCATTCCCTCCACGTTTCCCACGCTCCCAAGATGGGGCGAGCACCTGGGGAGTCGTTTCCCCATGTCCCCCTTTTGGGGAGACGCAAGAGGATGACTCCCCAGGGTGGGGCACGAGTTTCCCAAAAAAGGATGTGTGTGGGAGCCCCCCCTTGAAAAAGGGGGCTTCTGGTTGTCCCCCCTTGAAAGGGGGACTCCTGGGCATCCCCTCCAAATTTTTGCCTAATAAGGCTTAAAAAACAAAAAATTTGAAGGGGACTCATGAGAGTGACTCTAACTCAGGGACAGATAGTGTGACATTCCCTTTGATGGTCCTGAGGACTTCATGCAACAGATGGATGTAGAGGACCGGTCAATGAGAATGACTCCATGATGCTCAATTTATTTTCAAAGTTCATTGTCCATTGTTAATTTTCAGTTTTAACTTTTCAGTCTTGACTCTAGATATTGATGACCTCAGACCAAGTCTTTGACTAGTCACTCTCTACTATTTTTGAGTTTGAGTAATTTTAATTTACCATTTTAGACTTTAGTGTCTACTATTTTGCTTAGTACTAATTAGATTCTAGAATGATGAATAATGAATTGAAATCAATGTATCAATAGTTTACTATTTATGTTTCATTTATGATTTATGAATCAATGTATTTCATTACTGAATTTGAATTTGAATCATGTTTATATCATTTACGAATTTCAATTTAGTACCATTTAGTATTTTACTGTTTACTATTTACTATTAACATTGCATGATTGCACAATTATGAATTTGCATGGGATGAATTGTTATTGTTAGATTTTATCATTATTATTTTTATTTTTAAAATTATATATATATGTGTGTGTGTGTGTGTGTGTGTGTGTGTGTGGTGTCCCCCCATCCCCCATTTCCCAAAAATCCCTAAAATTTGGGGGTGCTTCCAAACGTCCCCCCTATGCGTCTCCCCACTCCCGCGCATCCCCATCCCGGAAACTTGGTGGAGCATTGATAATTACCAACAAGGACTGTCAATGGGACCGAAGAAAAATGATACAATCGGCAATAATGTCGATAATCCCCTTAAGGAGTACCTAAGGCTACTCCGAAAGCATAAAGTAGGCTAAACTAACAGATACATGAGAAATGCATTAGAAGCATAATCAAGTAATGTTGGAATAAAGAAAGAAAAGGAGCCGGGTCTAGATCTAACAGTGAAGCCCTAGCTCAATATCCACATCATAGATTGAGAGATGAGGAGGGGCAGAGGGAGGAGAAAGGAAACCCCTGTCACCATCTGAAAATGAACATGAAGCTTATGCTTCTTTGAATCTATAGTAATCTGAAAATGTTGCCATATATAACTCCCTTGAAGGGAACGAATAGTTCAGTGACTTAGTGAATAAAATGCATATTGCTGAATCATAATAAAATAAGAAAAACACTTACCAAAAATATTGATACCAAGTTGAGCAAATATAGGCGAGAAAAATCCATCCACAAAATGAATAAACCACCAAGTAATGTAGAAGGTGATTGCTATTGGAAAGAGTATAACACTGCATAAAAATTCCAAAGAGGGTATAGTGAGTGCCACAGCATAAACCAACAGTCAAAAAGATATCACAAAGCATTGGACAAACATTTCACTTTTATCGCTGTTACTGCTACATATATGTTATGCCGAAGATCTAAATGCTACAATGTATACTGATTTGAAATGGTTTATCAGTTACTAAGCTAATAATATAATATGGCATTCAGTTAGGCCATTCCGCATACTCTGCTAACATTCTGGTTTTAGGGCAGGCAAGTGTTCATTCTGGCTTTCTGGAAGAAATCTGTCATTTGTGGTATTGATGTAGAACTTACCTACTCAGTATTGACAATTTCCTGTCCTTTGCCCCTTCATTTTCATAGTTTACATTTCTCAAAATAAAAAACTAAAGCATCAATCATGTAGCTGACTATTCTCAGGAAATGAAGGCAGAATAGAAGCAAATCCAGATTTGGGTTACCAGCATAGTCTTGGGATATGAACAGAAAGTTATAAAAGTCTTGCTATCTAGGAATACAGACATTCAGATAGAATGTGTATACTGGATTAGTACTCTGGTGACCAAGAATGTGTCAAAAAAATTCCAAAACTCAATCATACAGCAGAGAAAAAAGGAATAGACATGTAAGCAGGAAGTCAAGCACAGTATTCATATAAATTAGGAAATTTATGGATTGAAAATATTCTTGATGGTGTTGTTGAATGAGGAAAAGAGAGAAAAAGAAGGATTTCTAGTTGATTCCCCATTAGGAGAGGCGTTAATTGTGCGATATTGAAGGATCCAGATAACAAGATCATGCATATAACTACCAGTTCTATAATATTGAATTATATCCATGATTAACTGGTTATCTTGATGAAAAGATAGCATTCCTACAATAAAGTCATTTGTTTTTGTTTAATGGGCAAAATGTGTATTTCAACTCCAATAATTTTTCCAATCAGTTCAACGATCCTTGCAAAACAACCTAGATTACTGCAAAATGAGTATCAGCGTTAACAAATTTCAATCTCGGTAAAAATAGCATAAATACAATTTTCTATGGCAAAGGCCATGCTGGAAAATGCTTGCGGTGCTCAACATTTGGCTTGGTAGAAAGTCGTATTTCAAATGCTGTAGAAAGCCAGAATATAATATACAGAGATATCATTTGTTTTTAGGTTTCAATTTCACTCAATTATTTTGGAGTTCAGGTTTCCAAATAAAGAAGACATGCTGTGTATCTGCTCCCAGACAACATAAGCTATGTGTTCATTTTAAGAATATATATTTAACTATGATTTGAGTAGGTGAAATAAACATTTCTTTCTAAAAGATATTATTCTTTTAATTTTTTCTGCAAAAGGAACAAACATGCACTTGAGAATGTACAGCTTCACCACTAGCACACACTTTTTTATTTTATATATATATAGGGTGGACCAAAGTATTAAAACTGAAAAACTAGCCATGCTTGGAGAATGCTCTTGCACAAGGAAAAATTGCTTAGTACTTATCCTACTCCTCTGACTTGAAATAAAACAAATTTGACAACACAAAACTAGAACTTGTGCTTCTTTGATCATTATAATGACTATGACCTGTCTGTGCATGCATCCAGAATGTTTCAGAGATCTTCATTCTCAAACTGATTCTTGCAGGGGTAACTATCTCAAGAGATGCTTTCTAACTTCACATATTTATCTGCAGGACATGGTTTTTAGATGAGATGTAAAAGTTCATCTTGGATTAAAAAGTAGGATTACAAAGCAACCTTTCTTTCATCAGATAACAGGCCAAGCAAATTAAAGGAAAGCTTAAGGGCAATGATTTTGCTAATCCATGCCATACTTCAATCTAGGGGCAAGAGAACCTCAAAAACGTGTCATCTTGGGACTAAATTCAGAAATGACTATCAAAAAACACTAGTCTATATACTTTTCAATTATTTCTTACCATCCACTCATAAATTTTTTTGATGCCCAACTCCGCAGCACCTTATAGAAAGCCTGGACAACACCAGGCAAAAATATAAGATATTATACAAGAAAAGCTTTCTTCCATCTACTTTAGAGCAAATAATAATCCCCAATGAACATACCACCTAAAAACTTGATAATCTATTCCATCACGGAACATACAAGCTTTTTCTAGCATAGTCGTTCGAATATAGAAGAAAACAAAGTAGAAAAGGACAATAATGATTCAAAATTTAGACTGACAAGTATCTGCAGGTACACCACTTCTTTCTTTTCTTTCAGACAAGAAAAGAGCAAGATTTAAATAAAAATCAGTAAAGATACCTCTCAAAGGCCACCAAGAGAACAACTGCAAAAAAGTGTAATAAACAGGTTGGCCAACAGCAGAGCCAACTAGATTACATAATCAAGTATTTTCTTTACACTCAGAATATGCCTCTTGAGATTAAATCAGGCCTGGAATTAGTTGAACGTATTTTTCTTCACTTGGTTTGGAACATGTCACTTACCCAACCATTGCTTACAAGCTTAAACATTTAAACAAGACACGGGAAAGTAATTGAGTAACCTCACTATCACACAAGACAGTATAGAGAACAGTAATTAGGTTAACATCAACTTCACTTTTCTTGAAGGCTAGTTGATTACCAAGGAATCCATCTAACTTGTAGTAATGCTGGTAGACTATAAATAGTTTTCGGCTTTCTTGAAGTCAAAGCATATAGAGGAAGCAAATAATAACTAAATGAGAATTTCATGACAGTCACCTTCTCCATAAATCATTTCACCATTAAAATATCTAGATATTAGTTTAGGCAAATATCTTGTATTTTTTGTATCAATGTTTCATTTCATTTTTATTTTTCTAGACAGTTTTATTTTTTGTTACTAAATTGTTCGCTTGGCGGTTGATCAAATGTCAACTGAGATGAAATACACTCTAATAGTGAAAAGAATACGGATTTGACATTTGATTAATAAATTCATTTTCCTAATAAAAAGAATAACGATAAAATGCTAGCAATCCCTAATTATTTGGTGTTCAGTCTTGGACTATACAGTATAAAGCACCATTTAGTTTTGTTGTACTAGCTAGCTTATTTAATTTTCACACACACATATATATATATATTTCAAAGTATTCTACCCACCACACCTCACACTCTGTGCACAATTTGGAGAGTTGTACTGGTTATTTTGCACCTGTCCCTTGCAAATCCTGTGAGGGCCCTACCCTAACCTCCCTACTTTGGGGTATTGGGGAGTTAGTTAATTAAATAGGAGGCTATCTTCTTTGAATAAGGCCCATTAGGTAGTTAGTGGGTAGTTACTCAATGTAAAAGGGTTTAAGGGTCATCTTTAATAAATATGGCCCACTAAATGGTTGGTACATGTTATCCCCTGACTTGTAGGGGTAACTAGAGGATCTATGCACTTGTAATTTTGATCACAACCAACATCTCCACAGATGAGAACTATGGATTGTCCATGGATATTTTCCAAAGATGTTTCTAGCATATGCTCAGTTGACCCCCATTGTTGTCAGAGGATTGTACCAAACAGTGTTGCACCTTATGCTCTTCCTCGCACACATATGATGATGCTGCTTTTTGGATGTGGCTTATGACCCGTGGTGATCATTGGTGTATTCTATAATGGCTCACAACACTCTAAATTGTTGTCTCTTACTAGGTTGTACTATGGTGTGTTCATAATTTACCTCTAGATAAGTGTGTCACCCTATGAGTCAAATTGTACTACTAGCGACCTAGGTAGGTGTTTCATGTCTATTTCCCTAGCCATTTTTCACACCTTGTCATTTGCTCACCATTTTCATGCATATTCATCATTTCCCCTTTGTGGTTGACTTATCATATGTCATGTAGAAAGGTCCAAAATTAAAAAAAAAAAGTCACATGTGTGAAAATGTCTAAATAAAATCAAAGAGCTAAAAATGCTCGAGGTAGAAGCAGCTAAAGTCATATTATATGCAGGAGCCATGCCACCTTGCTATAAAGCGCAATTTCCCCATGTCCCATTCTCAAATAAAAAAAGGGGGAAAGAAGGAACCAAGCAAACTTTTTTTTAAAAAGAAATGGGGTAGTAAGAAAAAGAGGTTAAAGGAATGGTAACTCAATCCTTAGCGCTCCCTCTAAAGGCACACATGTGGAATGATAAATGATAACCCCTAGCTCTTGAAAGCTAAGGGGAAGACCTCTTTACTCATCCTATGTAACTATGTGAGTCAACTCATAAATACACATTTTCCCTAGTACCACATCCATCACATCACCTACAATTAACTTAGAGTCCTACGAAATGCATCTTGTCTTAGGGTTTTCATATGTAATTAAGGTTAATGATGTCCACACCATGGTCAAGTTAGGAAATGGATAAAAATTAAGAGTCATTGAGATATTAGAAGATGTCACTTGAAGATCACCAACATTGCCACATATTTGGAGGCATTCATCATCATTTTTGAGGAGTCGTCTGCCTTGGGCGATGTAGCCTCTACCTTGCACATTGTAGCACTTGCCTTGGGCATTGTAGCATGTCGGATCACACATGCCACTTGGATTATGCTAGTTGTTTCACCCTTTGGAGGGGTTGACCTTGATTAATGGAGGTTGTTGTGCCCATAGTTTCTAAAAGCGGTCTGATTCAACTCAGAGTTGGTCAACGCAGTCAAGTTGATTGTTGATTGTACCGACTTGGCCATCTACTCAATTCGGAGGGCCGGTTTGGTACCGAATTGGCTAAGTCAAAGCACAATTTGGCCAGTTTGGTATAAAACCATCCCTACTTGGTCGAGTAGGTATTGGACCCCATCGTGGTGGACTTGGCTTGCAAAATTCAATTTTTTTTATTAAAAAATCAAAATACCTAACTTCTAAACCCTACCAAAATGCTATAATGCTATAAAGAGACCCCCCCTCTATTTGCCTCACACCTCTCTCATTGAGCACTTGGAGTTTTGGAGAAACGTTGAAGAGCAGTTATCTGTCCTAGCCAGGTATACCATATGTTAACAGTTAATTGATATTTAAATCTGTAACTATGTTTTCCTCTCATTAAATTGTAGATATGAATTCTATCTTTAATGTTTTGTACTTTCAGCCTTCTACTAGTATGAAATATGAACTTTGCATATTAAGAATTTAAGATAGGGTTTGCAATGTTGTGTATTTGAATTTGCTGATTGAAATTTACCATGGCCCCAAGAGTCAAAGACCCTGCATGGATCCATGTTGATCTTGTTGATGAGGAGATTTATTGCAAATATTGCAAGAAATGCATAAGGGGGAGGAATTTGTAGGTTGAAAGAACACTTGGCTGGTATAAGAGGCGAAGTTGCCCCATGCATGGCCCCATTAGAGGAGATTGGACCGATTAGATTGGAATTGTAAAATTAGCTCACGAAATTTGAAGAAGACAAGGATAGGCAAAAGGAGATGGTTGCAACATGTTTTTCAGACTCTAAAGTCTAGAGGCAATTTAGAACCGCATTAATTATGTATTTTGTTGTTGATATGTATTGCACTTAATGCCAATTAGAAATGTTTTGATATATTCACCCTTACATGGTATATGCATGAGCACACTTTGCATAATTTGTCTCTAATGGTTTGGAATCTTTAAAATATTTTTTTTTATTAAAATTTAAATAATTTATGTATTTTATATTTCTTGCTTGTGTGGGGTATATTTTGGTAAATGCACTTTTAGAGGCTTAATTGTTGCATGTACCTTGTATGCTCGAAACCCTTGGAAGGATTAAGAGGCTTTATCCCCCTCCCTACTTTCAATTATCATTAACTATTGAAGCATTAAGACATTATTCTAGGGCTTACGAGGCTTTATACCGTAGGGTTCTTGTCTTGGCTAGTTTAAGTCCTAGGGATTAAGAGGCTTTATCCCCCTAGGGTTTGACCTAGTTCAATTAAATCTTGTTGCTAGAGTTTAGAAGAAAAACGGCACCTAGGGTTTATGAGGCCATATGCCCTAGGGTTTGTTTCAAGAAGTCGAAGTTAGGTTTTATGAGGCTATATGCCCTAACTTGATCTTTACACCTCTTGCCCCTAGCAATTTTCATGGTGTGTTACTTGACTCCATTGCCCAAGAAAGAGAAACGGCACTAGTCTAGTTGAATGTGTTAATGTTTAAGCCATTATTATAGATGTTTGCATTTCATTAGATAACAATAGCATAATCCAAGATCACTAAGAAATACACAATCACAAGAGACACAACATTTATCCTGGGAAACCCTCTAGGGGAAAAAAACCCAGCAAAACTTCCTTAATATAGATAGCCAATACAATGCCAAGAGATCTCTATGCTAAAACAAAAAGTCCTCTCCAAGATATGCGCCACTCTCTCTCTCCTTTGCCGGTAACAGATCAGAACTTGTCTCTCAAACTGAGCAAGTGAGTTATATCCAAGTGAGGCGCTAGCCTCCTTTATTTATACAAGTCTGGCATGTGTGAAGTGTCTCTTCACTAGCAGGGCCGACTTCTCCAACTGGGTGGGTAAACCCACCTTTATTATATTTCTGGGTCTTCTTATTAACTGTTGGGGCCGACTTCTTATTCTGCCTATTATAATTCTCTGTTGACCAATCCGCAAAAGGGGATTTGGTCCTATTACAATAATCGACAGGATCAATCCACAATGGGGATTGATCCTATGAATAATATATCAATAATAATAAGAATACTCTTTGCAGTGACAATATTTCAACACTCCCCCCTTAACAAGAAGGGTATTCTTTAGCAGCATCATGCGAGAGAGAGAGGACAGCATCATCAACATCATCAAGTGGGAGGACAGCATCATCAATATCATCTTGGCTGGCGTATCTATAAATCATCGGAAGTTTTCTTCATCAGTAGCATCATCATTCTCAAAGGAATTCCATCATCATCTGCATCAATATGTATCAGTATAAAATGATACCTCATCACAGCACTAGGCTGGCCCATCACAGTACTAAACTGGCTCTATGTCACAGCTGTTAAGTTGGTAGCTCAGTGCAAGTCACATCTTGCTTTACGTCTAACAACTAGGTCAGAAGCAAGGTATACATCATCTTGCTTTACGTCTAACAACTGGGTCAGAAGCAAGGAACACATCATC
>SNQJ01S0053915.1:25449-42672 GCA_010110895.2 Picea sitchensis
CTAAAGTGTAATGCTGAGTTGTAACTGAAGTCTCAAGTCTAGTTCTATTTTCGAACTAAAGTGTAATGCTGAGTTAAGTCAAGCATGCTTTCACACCTCTATTTTGAGCCCTCTCCACTTCTCCTCCATTCCTTTATAAGCAGAGGTCGATCCCCTCTCCTCTACACAATTGCTATGCAGGGTAAATGTGAAGCATTAAATGCTGCTATACAGAGGCGAATATCAGTCCATTAAAGGCTGCTATACAGAGGGGCATATAGAGGCAGCATACCAGTGCTGTAGAGGCACATATAGAGGCAACAAACAGTGCTGTAGAGACAGCTAAAGAGGCAGCCATAACAGTGCTGTACAGAGGTACATATCAACACTAAAGAGGCAGCCATAACAGTGCTGTACAGAGGTACGTATCAGCGCTAAAGAGGCAGCCATATCAGTGCTGTACAGAGGTACATATCAGCGCTAAAGAGGCAGCCATAACAGTGCTGTACAGAGGTACATATCAGCGCTAAAGAGACAGCCATATCAGTGCTGTAGATCAGCATTTAGAGGCAGCATATAGAGGTGCATATCAATCAATTAGAGGCAGTTTCAACAGCCCATATCAGAGCTGATATATGTCTTTGAAAGCAACTAGGATACATCCCCATATCAGCAAGGTCTCTTAGGTCTCTGTCAGGTCAGAGTCAACTTGGCAAGCTTTTTAAGAGCAGAGTTTTCATGGTGGATGTTTGTAAGTGATCTTATATTATTAATGCAATAAAGTAATATCGTTTGCTGGGGTTTTTCTCCCTGTACAGGGTTCCCCCAGGGTATATGTGTTGTTGATATGCATGCTTACGTATCTACATGATTATTGCTATTCAATTATGATTCTATATTGTTGAAATGTATTAAGCTGGAATCAAAGTGTTGAAGAATTCAAAGAAATAATCCGCATAAGAAATCAAGCTCAAAATTTAACATGTATTAGCTATCAATGAAGATTCAAAAGTCAAAGAAGAATCTAAGGCACAACCTATAGATAATCAACCACCAACTACTTAGGAGAGTGATTTAGAATTCCTTACCACTCCAAATATACAAGCAAAAGCCCTTGCACAATGATGGACACAGAGGTTACCAATTGAAGATTCTTTTCTCTTTAAGTAGCAACAAAATTAAGTGGTTTAGAAGGGAAAGACTTAGAGTAGAAAGCATCAAAATCAGAGGAAAGAGTAACTTTGTCCTCAGTGGTATTGTGGTGGTTCACGTGACTTATGTTGTGTGTTGAAGTTTGATCGCATGAGGTCTGCACTGTCAGAAGTCTCGTGGGACGTTTTCTAGGATTATTTGCAAAGGGTTTCTAGCGTTTTATCACCAAAATTTGGAATTGGATCAGGAGACAATGTTGCCATTACAAATAGAAGGATGGTCCTTGGCAAAGAAGACAATTTTGTCACTGATGATTTGAAGCTTCTGCAATATGATGAAAGAATCAAATCCACAACAACTATAATTGAACAAGTTGAGTGGAAGAAAATAGAAGATGTGCTGGTGGTTGTGATTATGTGTCTAGAAATTAGCGTTGTTTTCCACTCCTTCGGGTGGTATTTGCATGTTGTGCCTCCTTGGAATTAAATGATTGTGATAATATTGTGCCTAGAGGGGCATTGGTAGCAAGAAGTTGTGGGATTGGCTAGGTTAGCGATGCTTTGGGCTTGATCACATTTATTGTTTTGTAAATTTTGGTGGCTTCCATGGGGGTGATGATTGTCGGCATGTCATTGATGTTCTTGTTCGCACCAATGGTCCTTGATTTTTGTCTAATTCAAATTTTCATATAAAAGAACTAGTCATCTTATTTCATCTTTGTTGTCACCACCAACTTGCCAGTTGGATGCTTTGTTGTACACCACTACTGGATCTTAATATTTGGTTGGTTGGTATGGCACTCATTGAAATGAAACTGAAGTGAAAAGGGATTTTAAAGATATAATGTCATCTAAAATGCTGAAGAAGAAGGTTTTATATCTGATTTTCACTAGATGACCATTTGATAACAAGCATTGACTCACTAAATACTTGAAGTTGAGATACACCCCTTTCAGTTGCTAATATCAAGGACAACTTTAGAGCCATAAGCTTAGTGAAGTTATTGGTTCCATGTCCCAATCCAACTCTCAACTTTACCTATTGAGACATAGCTATGTAAACAATACCCCCAACACCACACACCAAAGGGATCCCTTGAGCTGCCCCATCAAAATATAACCAGGCCCCGAATTTGTCTATTCTTGGAGCTGTATCAATTTTTTGCGGAGGAAAACAATTTTAGAATGTTTAAACTTTGGATAGTTGACTGAATAGGCATGATAAGGTTTAAACCTCTCTTCAAAAATAAGAGAGTTTCTAGACAACCAAACTCCCCAAAGAAAAATGATAGGGAGTGCTTTCACATCATTTATGTCGTTATTCTTCATCTAGTCATTAAGAGCATCCTCCACTAAGTTCTCACTACAGGCCAATCTCAGGCCTGTCAAGACCTCCAATTCTTTCTAAACTCTACCAATATATTAACAAGAAAGAAAAAGATGGATAACAGATTTATCATAGGAAAAATACAAAGGACACCTACTAGGCCAACAACTTCTCTTTTGCAAATTGTCTCGCGTTAGCGCCTTGTTATTTAGTAATAATAATAATAATCTAATTTTAAGGTCACGACCAAGACAGACACCAAATTGGTGTATGAGATGCCTTTGTTTGTGGGACAAGGGACCCCCTCTGCGCAACAATTTGACCGCTAAAGTCTACGGAGTTATACATGACCTCCCCCCCTCTGGATTTGAACTTGTGACCTCTTAGGAAGAAACACATGTACTGACCACATAAATTTTTTCCCTTTGAGAGGAACTTCAACTTCCACTACAATTTACACTACCAGATTGGAGCAATTTCACCTTTTGCAGAGCAAATCGATTTATACCGTACTTTAGGTGTGTATAGTCCTCTATTAGGATTTTTTGACCAAATCAACACATCTGTTAAATCCTTTAAGTGAACATGGAATGCTTTTAGCCTTTTGATAAAGTCACCCCAAATCAAGGTTTTAAAACTTGGACTTTACTCGTTATCGGTCGAGGATCAAATTCGACTCCGACTCAGACTATTGACTAGGACCGATATGATTTCAATGATTTGGTTTACTAAAAAATAGATAAAATATTTAAATTTTAAGAAAAATTATATTTTAAAGATTCCAAACCATGTTTCCAAACCATTAGAGACAAAATATGCAAAGTCTGCTTATGCATATACCATGTAACTGTGAATATATCAAAATTTTTCAAAATGGTAACTAGTGCAATACACATCAACAACAAAATGCATAATCAATGAGGCTCTAAATGGCCTCTAGACTCTAGAGTTTGAAAAATATGCTACAACCATCTCCTTTTGCCTAGCCTTGTTTTCTTCAAATTTCGCAAGCTAATTTTGCAATGTCAATCTAATCTGTCCAATCTTCTCTAATGGGGTCATGCATGGGGCAACTTGGCCTTTTATACTAGCCAAGTGTTCTTTCAACCTATGAATTCCCCCCCCTCCTCCCCTTATGCATTTCTTGCAATATTTGCAATAAATCTCCTCATCAACAAGATTAGCATGGATCCATTGCAGGGTATTTGACTCTTGGGGCCATGGTAAAATTTCAATCTGCAAATTCAAATATGTAACATTTCAAACCCTATCTTAAATTCTTAATATGTGAAGTGTTGATGATTGCAACTTCGTGAGACATCCTCTAGGACACGTTCTCTTCTGAGACTGAGTTGAGTCGACCTGAGAGGGAGCCCAGTGTTGGGCATACCCACGTGATGGGGCATCATTCTCCTCTGTGGGAGAGTTGAGTCGTCCCCCAATGGTTGGGGCATCGTTCTCCTCTGGAGAGTTGAGTCGTCCCCCAGTGGTTGGGTGTGCCCATGTGATGGGTGTATTGTTCTTCTCTGTGTGAGAGTTAAGACGATGTGGTACTCCAGATGATTCTATTGAGTATGACGTCCCTGTGGCTGAGCACAGGTGGACGTGTCCCTAGTGGCTGAGAACTAGTGGACGTGTGGATCCCTTGCTATATTGTTTAAGTGTAAGATTTACCTGTAACCCTAATTGTGATGTAAAGGGTACAGGTCGGCTCCACCATATGTGAAAGATAATTAAGGTTTATTGTAATAAATTAATTATTTTCTGAGTTATTGAGGCCAGCCCTGTTTTGCCAATAGACACCACTTTTGCTGTGTCCAGTCTAGTATAAATAAAGGTGATTTCCCCATATTGAGGAAACACCAAGTCACTTGACATTTCAGAATTTCAGCAAGTACATTTCTAGGGCTGAAGTGCGCACCTCTCTTGGGTGCAAGTTTCAAGGTTGTAGAGCACCCTCTTGTGTGCATTAGGGTTTTATGGTTGGGGGATCTTCTCTTGAGAATATAGCAAGGAATTGTTGGGATTTCTTCCCTTGAATAGAAGGGTTTCCCAGGATATTTCTTGTGTTCTTGTGCATGGTACTTCTTCTTGTGATCTTGGTTATTGCAACAATTGTGAATGGTGTAGCTGCATTTGTTTATGGTTCAAGTAAATGTTAAAATTGAAATAAACCTCATGCTTGAGCCTAGCATAGTGAAAATTCAACATGAAGTTCGTTCTTCAAACTTCAAAGTTCAAACTAGTAGAAGGCTAAAAGTATAAAAAATTTAAAACAGATTTTAGATCTGCAATTTAATGAGAGGAAAACATAGGGACAGATTTATCATTTAACTATTAACATATGGTATACCTAGCTAGGATAGATCATTGTTCTTCAACGTTGCTCCAAAACTCCAAATGCTCAGTGAGAGAGGTGTGATGCAAATAGGGGTGGGTGGGTGGGAATCTCTTTATAGCATTTTGGTAGGGTTTAGAAGTTAGGTTTTTTGATTTTTTATTAAAAAAATTGAAAGTTTGCGACGTTGGGGTCCAGTACCCACTCGGTTGAGGAGGGCCGGTTTGATACTGAATTGGTCGAGTCATGCTTTGAATTCGCTGATTCGATACCAAATCGGCCCTCCGAATTGAGCAGATGGCCTATTCGGTATGATTGGTAGTCATCTTGGTCGAAATGACCAAGTCGGAGTTGACTTGGACCATTTTTAAAAGCTATGCCCCAAACATCAACCTCATCACCAACCAACCCTAGCTAAGCAACTGTCTTCTATTCCTTACTCCAGATAGAAGTTAGAATTGGATCAACAACCTGACATAAACAGAGGTATCCACTCCCTCTCAAAGACATTAGCATATTTTATGGAAGTCTATATCCTTTGCCACACCCAACCCAAGGGTCTTTGCCTAATTTGACATTATCACTGTTATTGCGCAATACAGGTTGGGCAAAGTCCAAACCAGTCCACAAGATGGCGATAACGGTGGGAGAGTTTACCCACTATCACCTCAGATAAACCCTCCCCTCGCTTTAGTGAAGGAAGAATCCAACACAAGGGGGGAGACTCAGGTGATCCTAGGGGGAAATGAGACGGAAAGTGAGATGATGGAAGTGATGCCGCTATAGGTCAAGATACTAAGTGAGAAAAGGCTTGATAACGAGTCTCGAGGATGGTTTATGGTTGCCAAGCGCTTGATTACTTGTAGAAGAGAATTGTACCTGTCCGAGACAAGAGAAATGACCAATATACAAGCCTGAAATGAGGTGGACAAGCAAGAAAAGCTTACTGTCCTATATTGCAGCAGTAAACAGAAATATATATCAGCAAGAACAATAGCTAGTTACTGCAGATTTAACCATCAAAATTGTCAAGTAGTTATTGGACAATGAAGTACAAAAACAGTGATAACTTTCTAATACTTAAGCATGAACTTTGACGGTAAATTAGGGCTGCCAAATAAAGCTATTAGCAAAGTGTTAGGGCAGCCTTATGGCTGTAGCAAAAAATTGCTACAGCAGCAAGTTTTAACCATAAAAATCAACTAGTAAACCGTTAGAAAGATAGCCAATAATCGGTAGAACAATAATCTAGGTTTAGAAGTCAATTTCCACAGTTGAAAAGTGAGTAAAAGCGAGTTTTTCTGCAGCCCTAATGTCTGTAGCATTAATTTCTTAACATCAATGGCAATCACAAGGTTAAAGAAAATGCCCTTAGGGCTTAAGCAAGCTTAAAGCATATAGAATTGATTCCAACTTAGACAAATGCAATATCTCGACAAATCACGTGTACCAATGCAACTAATTTATTTCTCCAATGCAATAAAAGATTAGTGCCTTGCCAAATGGGTTGTGGAGTCTTCTTGTATTAGGTTAGGACTACTAAATCTCAAGGGGTGTAAGCCCTTTTACTCCCTTGAGATAACAACCCTAAGAAGGTAAAGTCTAGGAGGGTGTAAACCCTTTTACTCCTCCTAGCAACCTTTGCAATAGCCTTTTCAACAAACAATAATGATAAAACTTGGTGGAGGATATAAATCCTTATAATCCTCCAAGGATCTAGCCAATAACAACCATGGAACAAGAAAGAAAACTAACAAAGTGCAAATTTTCCTTACCAATTCCAAGAAATGCGAAGACAAAACCCTAGTTACCAATCAATTTTCATCACCAAAGCAAAGAGAAAGAGCCTCCAAGAGTAGCGCACCACTTCACTTCATTAGACAAGATAGCAACCATATCACAAAGAGAGAGAGAGAGCAAATGCCCAAGAAGGGCGCAAATTTCAGCCAAGAGTGTCTTCTCTCAAGTGAGAGAGCTATATAAAAATAAAATAGAAATGATCTTTATTTATACAAATCCTACTAAGAGTGTTTGTCCACTTAATTTTAGGGTAAACCACAATTTAAGGGGTCAAAAACCCTTACTTTGCCCCTTTTACAAAATAATAATATTTAATTCATAATTTGCACATGAAAGAAATCCTAAAAGTAAGACGTCACCCTCCTAGGGCAACTTTTTGGCACTTTGAAGAAAATCGTTGGGTTGCGGATGAATGGGCCAGGCCTCCAAAGGCCATGTGTCCCTATGCCAAGCTTGTTCTCCATGATCCAAGGTGTTCTTCCTTCAAATCGTGCCATGTGTCCTCATCACCACCAAAACCCTAACCCATGCATGACATCAAGCCCTCTAAGTGTGACGTTTTGGCCTCAAAAGGAAAAACGTTGGGCTAGTAGGGGCATGGGTGAGGTCCTCCAAGGCGTCTCTTCAAGCCCCAAGGAAGCCCAAGGTAGGCTTGTTCTTCCAAATCTGTCCACCAACTAGGTCCTGCAAAGACAATGAATACGCCCTCCAAGGATCTCAAGTCAAATGCATCATGATAAGTAAATCAAATCAATAAAAGAGCCATCTAAGCATGTACATCCAAACCACCTCATAAAAATAAACAAGTACTCAAAGACCCTATGCAATTTTCCAAGTTTAGGTATGGGAGGGTTGACAAAGCGACCTATTGGGTGAATCGTACCTCAAGTTTATGAGTGTTTCCCAAGTGGACTCCTCTCTAGGCCATGTGGACAAAGTGACATGGATGGGGGCAAAACTTTTGGGCATGGGGTTTATGACATACAAGGGATCGTATTGTCCCATTTATGGGTGCCTTTGTAGAGGGTGTGCTGCACCTTCATTTTCATGCAACCTCTTTCGAAGCCCATTTATTTCCTTTTGTCTTTTTAAGATGTTTCCAAGTTGAAGCCAAAGTGGGGCTTCTACCTAAGCATGAAAAACAATGCCCACCTTGACTCTACCCTAGTCACATTAGGCTTCCCCAAGTTGAAAACAATGTGTGGGGCTTCTACCTAAGCATGAAAAACAATGCCCACACATGCTCCTCCTTGGTTGGAATCTTGTAGTTATTTTTCACAGGTCCCATCAGTTTCTTATGAGAGACATTTCATTGTCCTCAGGATCCCTGGGCGAGCATCTAGAAGGTTCATGATTGGATTTTATCTCTTGCTAGCTACAAGCCTTTGGGCCTTCAACCCCTTCTTCCCATGAAATGAGGGGCAATCTCTTCTTGGGTTAGTACACCCGAAAATCCCAAAAGGTAAGGAGATGAGGGGGTGAAGTGTGGAAAGTGACTAGTATGGTTGAGAATGGCACGATGACTCATCAAGAGGACCTCCCAGTAGCAAACCTATCCCTAAGGGTGAACACTTACTAGGGAGCAATGTCAACCACCAAGGTGAAACAAGGCAAAGAGCATAATTTCCAAGCAAATGTTACATAATCAAAAGTAGTTTAAAATGTAACAAACTCAAATGCCTCAAATATTGAAATGACACTCACCATAATACTTGGCTTGTACCTCATGGAGCAAGACCCAATGTCTTCCAGAAGTAAACTGATGTGGTGGATACCGTCATGATGAACTTGAGATCAGTGGTGGTGAAGCGGGCCTCTATCTGTGTAAGTGGACACTGTTGGTCAAGCTATCTCTCGGTACTCCATGTCTGCAACCCGAGGGCCTCTAGACATCATCTCCTTAGTTATCCCTAAGAATTGGGGATAACAATGACCACTCCCCACCTTCCAAGCAAACCACCCACCAATTATAGGAAAGGCTAATATAGTAGCCTTTCATATAAGAGAGCCATTTCTATGTGATTTGACTGGATTACGGATCCATTCCTCCACTATGGCAGGCTTAATATATTTCTACACTATTACCTGACTCCATAGACCACAATTCAAATTAATCTCCATACATTTTTCACTACCAGAGCTCTTGCACAGTGATGAGCGTTTTTCAAGCCCCACCCTCTTACTTCCTTTGGAGTGGCCAATCTATCCCATTTTACTAAAGTAATACCTTTCATTTCCCTATTGCCGGACCATAAACTAATTTTCCTAAGCTTTCTAAAACTCCTTTTGGGATGAAAGCTAAGGACATCAAATACACTAGTATAACCTCTAACTCAAACTTTACCAAGGTAAGTTTGACCCCCTTGGATATCCATCTAAAACACCAGATAGACAACCTCTTTTCAAATTTTGCAATGAGCCAATCCAATCCTTCTTCCCATAATCATTTGGTTTGATAAAAAGCCAATATACTTAAATCCGCTTTGCATATCAACCCACTGAAAAGGAAACTGTTGAGAGTAAAATACCTTCTCCACCTCTGAGATGCCTCAAAAGGAAGTAGTATATTTAGTAGAATTTATCATTATACCAATAGCCAAGTAATAAAGATCCAAGATATCTTTTAACTTAAAAGCATCCCTCTTAGAACCATCGCAGAATATCATAATATCACCAACAAACAATAAGTGAGACAAATACAAAGTGTCTCCCATCCTATTACCTTTAAAGCTTCCTAACCTTTTAGCCTCAATCAATGCTCTACATCAACCCCTTTGCCACAATGAGAAAAAGTAGGGGCGACAAAGGGCACCCTTGCCTCAAACCTCTGCTTGGTTTGAAAAGACTTGTTGTAGTACCTGTTATCGCACAATCTGTACTTGCCCAAAGCCCAAGGCAGGTGGATGCAAGATTGGCGTAACAGGGAGTGACCTATCACTGTCACCTTGATAGGAAACCCCTTTCTATTTAGGAGTATGTCACAGTACGCCAGGGGAGACGTCCCCAGTGACCTGAAGGTTTGAGAAGGCTAAGGTAAAAGGTACAAGAAAGTCCCCCCCTCTCATAGGGCACTCAAGTCAAAGGTTCTTTGTGTCTTATAGAGATGAAGCAAAAAGGTAAAATAAGGTGTACCTGCCCAGAACAAGACAACAAATAGGAAAGAGTGGCAACTTCTGAGTACCAAATGATATTAGTGCTTCATAGTGGTAGTCTCCATGGCAATCAGAACAATGCCATTCAATAGAACACAACTGTGTCTATCCATAGTAGTACACAACTACTATCCAGTGGTACACAACCACACCTAGTAGCACACGGCTACTAACCAGTGACACATAGTCACAACTAGTGGAACACATCCACCACAGTAGCATACAACTACTGTCCAGAGACATACAGTGTCCACAACAATCATATCATCTGATATCAACCTGCATAACAATATCATGATACAAATTGAGTCATCTGGGCCATTCTTCCACTCACATCTGTGAGATCTAGAAGGGCATCTGCCCTAAAAAAGTAAAACATCAGCCATGGGCTATCTGGACTATTCTTCCCAAGCATAGAAGAATAATTGTCCTTGATTTCTGAGCTTGGACCATTCACCTAACTGGGCCATTCCTCCGACACTAATCATAGTGCAACCTAGAGAGAATGAGTTTGCCCTAGGGAATCCCTGTCCCTGATTGCTGAACCTGGACTATTCACCTAACTGGGCCATTCCTCCGACACTAATCATAGTGCAACTTGGAGAGAATGAGTATGCCCTAGGGAATGACTGTCCGGACCATTTCCTAAGGAAATGACTGTCCCGCACCAACCTCCAAAACGGACCATTCTTTGAAACTACTCACAACTGTGAACTTCGAAAGAATGACTGCCCAACGAGGCAGACCGTTCTACTTGACCACTACTCAGAGGGACTGCCAAGAAGAATGACTGTCCTAGACCATTCCCCCACACTAGCTAGAAGGGGAATCGCTGTCTATGGTACATCAACAATCTATCGGACCATTTTCATTACGAAAATGACTGTCCAATCTGGACCATTTTTCGAATTGGAAAATGCCTGTCCGTCAGAAATCTTGGGCCATTTTCCCGACTGGAAGGTGACTGCCCAATTTGGACCATTTTCCGAACTGGAAAATGACTTCCCATAAATCAATAACATATCGGTGCTCCCTCCCAACTTGGGAATAATATCTTCCTTTTTCAATAAGGAAGTCGTCTCCACGAGCCCCAACTTGTCCCTTAAGTACACAATCTTTTCATCTTGGACAAAGGCTTTACCAAAATATCTGCTATCTTCGCATCTGTGGAGATATACTGGAGAACCACTTCTCCCCTCTGGACTTTATGACGGAGAATATAATGCTTGATCTCAATGTGCTTCGACCTGTCATGGAACACTGGGTTCTCTGAAAGCTTCACATAGCTCTGATCATCACAATATATCACGGTCGAATTCAACACCTGATCAGACAGTCCAGAAACCAACTTACGGAGCCACATTGCTTCCGTACAAGCATCACAAACTGTAATATACTCTGCTTCTGTAGTGCTGAGTGCAACATACTTATGTTTCCTGCTAGCCCATAACATCGTGGCAAAGCTCAAACTGAAACATATCCAAGTAGCACTTTTTCTGTCATCTGCACTCCCTGCCCAATCTGAATCGATAAATCCATGCAGATGTATATCATAACTCAAACGTCCCACAAGGAAAATATGCGGCTGAGTATTCTCCAAATACATTAATGAGCCAATCAATTGTCGATACAGAGACGAGTCTACTGGATTAGAGTCTCTCAACTTCTTCAGATCTGTCATCATGGGAGTTTGCCATGGATTTGCAATCCATCATCTCGGACTTCTGAAGAACCATTTCAATATACTTCCTCTGTCATAGGAAGTTTTCACCACGCTTCTGCTGTACATGAGAGGCTCTGCACCAAGTTTGCTTGAATCCATACAAGATTTTCTTCCATCTGCATACAAGGGTCTCTTTCTGGTATACCTCAAAACCTTGAGGTTTCTCTGTGTACGCTTCTTCTTCAATTACTATGTTGAGAAGAACAATCTTTACATTCATTTGATGTAAACTCCAACCCATGGATACTGAAGGAGATATAATGCCTCAGGTAGAGGTATATCTGGTTACCAAAACAAGTTGTCATCGTAGTCTTCTCCCTCCTATCGGGAGAACCCTCTAGCCCTGAGTCTTGACTTGTATCTATAAATGCTTAAGTATTTTTCACAATTTGTCACATACATTGTTCTTCATCACAGCTTCCTTCCATTCCTTCTGCTTGACTGCTTCTAGTGGGTTCAAACTGGTTCAATTGGTTGTTCTGACTTTTCTTTCTTTCTTGGAATCTTCATGTTCTTCCTCATGTTTTTCTTCAATGTTGGAGTCTGTTGACCACCTATTTCAACTAGGGGGTCAACTCCATGTGCCATGAAGCTGTGTACCTGATGGTGCAACCAAGTTGAAGACATTCTGGTTCTACAAGGCAATTTTTGCCCCCAACACTTTTTTTTGTAATTGGAATTTCCGCTCCCCTGCGTGGGATAGTAATGTAATGGGTCTGCATGGATCATATTGTAGGTTAGTTGCCTAGGACTTTATCATTAGGGAAGTCCTTTCATAGAGTGTTTTTTTCCTCAGTTAATTGATCTGGCCTAACCAACCATTTTAATTACCCTTGAGTTTTTCACTCACAATAGTCCTCCAAAGTGGTGAAAGACGTTCTAATGATCGAGCTCAATGGGTGACTAGGGTCTAGGAATATTGTAAATGACCATGCTAGACATTTCCTAGAGTCTTGCAGAATTCTGTTGAGTCTAATTATTATTTTTTTTAATTTTTTTTTTTTAAATTACCCAGTTAATGGTAATTTCAATTAATTTTGATGTAAAAATGTAAAAACTAGGTCCTTGGGGATTTTGATAGGGGTTTGAGTACACAAAAGGAATGGAATGAGACCTCCTACACCCTTGGACCAAGTTTCAGCTCAATTGGACAAGTTTTGCTAGGTCATTGTCCATGAGGAGTCCAAGTCAGTCTTGAGTCAACAATTTAATTGCTTAATTTGGCTAAGTCAAAAATGCCAAAAATTGTAATATTAGCAAAAAGGTTAGAGAAAGAGTGAGAGATGATGCCTAACCCTTTTCCTAAGTTAGAGAAACAATTTTCTAACTTAAATCAACCCCCCACACTTAGCCACTACCTCACTTCATTCATCCCCCTAGGGAAGTTGCGCCACCCTTGGTGAGGAAACCACCCAAAGTCAAAAAATAAATAAAAGAAACACCTAAGCTTCTAAAGTGCGCCCCCCTAGTGACTCAACATGATGTTTGACTTGTCAAGAAGGTGTTTCCCCTCTCACACCCTCAACCCTCACAAACCCTAGCCTACCAAAACCCTAAAAGTGCGCCCTCCTTGAGATCTTAGCTTCTTTTGGGTGAGTGACACTTGGAGCTCATCCAAGAGGGGTCACTCTTGCCTCCCAGGTATAAAAGAATGCCTACCCCTCCCTCATTTGACATCTATTCTCAATGTAAAGTTACTATGCCCAAATCTCTCCCACTCTTTTCTCTCTCCCATCTTGCTCTCTCTCATTTTTCAAGCTTGTAGCAAGTATTTGCTCAAGTTTGTTTCTAATAAAATGAATCTTTGGAGGAAATTGTTGGCATTGGGAGTATTCTTGGTGCTTGGATTGGATCTACATTGGAGTTGACTTGTGTTATTGCTGTTTTTGAGTTTTTAACTTCTAGATCTAGAGTAGGAGATCCAAGCAAAGTATTTTGCTTGGATAGATCTATGGTAGTATTGCCATAAATCTTAGTGAAATAGTTTCCTTTTGTTTAGCAAAGTATTTTGTTAACACTTTTGAATCTACTCACCTCCTTCTTCGTCTTGTAGCTTGATCTCTTTTGTTTGTAGGCCACTAAGGGTTGAAAAAGGATAAATTTCAGATCTGGAAATTTATCCCTTCACCCACTTAAAACCCTCTTAAGATTTCTGTTCTTTTCATACATATTTCTCTAACAGTTTTGGGTATATTTCTGTCATAGAATATGTCTCATTTAATCTATTATACACTGTTTTTATTGCTAAAAATTTCTGGTTACTTCTAACAGAAAATTTTCCAAGATTTATGGTTGTTTTGCAGTTTTTTCAGCAAGTTTTACTTGCTGTTTTTTGCAGATCTGAACCAGTAAAGGGGAGGTGCTGTCCATTTGGGGCCACAAATCATCAAGAAACAACCTCCCAAGTAAGAGTATTGAATACCCTCTTCTTTCTTACATTGTAAGTAAGCCCAAAGAGAGTCTCTTAGGCTTGCATTTATCAAGCTTTTAAAAATTTCTGCATTTTTTTATTTATGTTTGCCTACAACTAGCAAAGAGGTTGGCTTTGCCACCCATGCTAAATCGTAAGGCTAGGACTTAGAATTTATTTTCTGTTTTAAGCTTTTATTTCTTTTGCCCCACTTTTCCTTAAGGCAAGGTTGTGTGGCTAGGTTTACTTGCTTATTGTTTCAAGTTAAACTCTTTTATTTCCATACCCACTTTGACACAAAATCGGTAGGCTAGTCCTCCTCCTTGTGCCTTAGTTGAGGTTGCTCATTTTTATTGTTTGCCCCACTTGTCCTTAAGACAAGTTAGAGTGGCTAGGATTGTCATTTACTTTCCAAGTTATTTTATTGCATTCTTTAATTCTTTTGCCTACACCTAGCAAAGAGGCTTGGCTTTGCCACCCATGCTATATCGTAAGGCTTGTCTATAGTTTAGCTTGCAATTCTTTATCTTGTCTATGATTGTTTAATCTCTAGTTTCTCATTCTTTACTTGTTTATCTCGCAAAGTCGTTACATTGTTATCTCTTGCTTAAGTTCTACAACTATCTAGTTGGTTAATTTATCTTGTATCTTAAGCATAGATCTTACACTTTGCAATTTCATTTCAAGAAGTTCATAGTATGCTATATAGACTAAATTTATCTAGTCTAAAAGGCACCTTTGACTGATACAACTTTCACCACCAAAAAGGGGGCTTGTGGAGGCTACAGGGGGTGCTAAGTCGGGGATGACTTCATGACACTAGGTGTCCCCCCTGCTTGAGCGCCCAAGTTTTCTGGGTTGACCTGTGGAGCTAGGGTAGGGCCTTGTTTTCCCTACTTCTTGAGCACCCAACAATCATTTTGGCCAAAGCGGTAAGAGTCTAGGGGTAGTCACATAGCTTAGGTTTGTTTCACACTAGATTAGGCCCCCTAATCAAAGAGAGACTCTTAAAATTTTTCTAAAATTTATCTAATACATTTCACAACACTTGCACTTTATTTTCAACATCTTTTAAGTTGTGAAACCTTGCCGTTCAAGGTCTCTTTTACATGCTTATGGTTTGATTCATCTCTACTATCCATTGCAAGCATTTCATTTCAAGTTGAGCATTTACATTTAAGTTCATTGTGGTTAAAGTGGTTCATCTGTTCAAGGGCAGGCTGCCATCAAGTTGCGCACCATCTCTTTGGGGCATTTGGTTAGTGGTTTCCCCCCTTGCTTCAGAAGTTGCGCACTTCCTCTTGTTGACTCTCTCATTTCTAGAAGTTGCACACTTGCTCTTTTTCCATCATTTTCAAGTTACATGCTTAATGGTTAGTTAGTTATTGAGTTCACTAGCTATAGTTTATCTCACTTGTTGTGTATCTCACTAACATCTTTTGTTCTTGTTCATATTGTAATTTACATTTGCATTGTATATTTGTCATTGTTTTGATTCATCTTGTAACTTAGTGTAAAACTATTCTTTTGTAAGTAGATCATTTAATTCTTTGTAATCTTTTGTATAATCTTAGTTGACCCCTTGCCCAATATTTAGGCACTAGTCTTAGTTGACCTTAGGGAAAGGATTTAACTATCATTTAAATTGTGCATTGCATTGTTGCTTGCCATATAGGTTAGATTCCCCCCTAACCTAACAAAACTAAAATTAACTCCTAGACTTCACTTAATAATTCACATAGTAAATAGGGTCTACCCCCCTTGGCCTCCCTAGGAGTAAGCTTAGACGAAAAAAGTCCAAATCGAAGTGACAAGTGGGTTTGGACTTAGGCATTGTGACTACAAGGACACACCAAGTGGATTGAGACTTTTCCACGTTTGTAGGTGTGTATAAGGACGACAACAGAGTCCATGGAATCTTCTGCAGATTACATGCCCTTCTTTCCTGAAGGTTCCAACCTTCCGCCATAGGAACATAAATGTAGATGGACAACCAAGGATATTCAAGGCTTCTTTTCGAAGAAGACTTCTTCTAGAGTCAAACTAAACACATGCTGCTTATCATGGCTGCTACTTCCAATGAAGAACATGGATGGATACTTCATAGTCTTTATGGATTCTTCTTTAATGGATCATATCGTTGGGGATTAGCTCCCTCCTAATCCCGGCTTCATGCCTGAATGAGCAATATGCATGCTCTTCTTTTGGATTTCTGTGATCATCTCCTTCCATTTGAGAGAGTCCATGCTTCCCTCTGCTGCATCTTCTCTTTGCTTTCTACAAAGTGTCACAAACTTGTTCTGGTTTCCTTTTGATTTCTGACTTCCTTCAAGTCTGACTCTTCTGAGTCTCTTTAAGTTTGTTTCTATCTGTTCTGATTTCTGCCCATATGGCCGTTGTTGCAAGCATTGTGTCATCCTTATAAACTTCTTCTATGACAGCTTCCGCAAACATATTTCACAAGGGTACCTGCCTGGAAAGACATCTTCATGATAGCCTTCATGAAATAACCTGCCTGAGACAACAAGAACAACAATGTTTCTGATACAACATATTTCATATGAAGAATAGTTTCTTGGTAGCATTAGTAAGATGATCTAGTCCGAGAACAAGAAATATCTCCTAGAGTAGGTATTATTTCATATTTGCAAATAAGTACAATAAGCATCATATCAATAGTATTCATATGTAGTCGAGTATTCATTGCACCTAGCAATAATAGAATCTTTCAAAGATTGCTTTCACAATTTGTAATGTAGTAACTATCACCTTTGATATACACAAATTTGAAGCTTAACAATTTAATCAAACTTGGAACTTGAATCCTTAACTGCTATGGAGAGTGCACTTGTTCTTCTGAATGCACTGAATCCAAGATTACAGCTTGGACAATATCTCTAGTACTTTTCCTGCAAACACACTCATGTTTTGCTAGATGATATMACTTAGATAGCATATACAAGTGCATACCTTTGAAACCTTGTAGTATCGTCCAACTTGTCTTCCAATCTGAAACTAGATACCATCTTGACAAGGAGAGATTAGAAACTCAATCAGAAGATTCAATGATTAGAACAAGCTAGAAACTCTAAAATTTCAACTTTGACCATAAAATCAATTTGATCAGAAGTCAACCTTTGACTTTGATCAGTCAACCTTTGACTTTGACCAATCAAACTTTGACTTTGACCTTGACTAAAGATTCAAACCTGAGGTTTTTGCTGGCTGAGAGTACCAAGAGGTGCGCTAGGCTAGGGCGCACTAGGATGCCAAGGAATTAGGTCAAATGCTTCACCAGAAGTGCTCGAACACAAGGGTTAGGTTTTTGTTGCAGCTGCATAAT
>SNQJ01S0053915.1:44955-70550 GCA_010110895.2 Picea sitchensis
AAAATGCATGTGTTAGTCTCTTAGATCTGTTCATTTTCAGCTGTAAAGATCTTTAGGTGTGTTGTACTTATTTTAGTATGCATGTGCTAACTTCTGGTTACTAAAACTACATGCTAGAGCACTTGAAATTGGAAGTGCAACCGTAACAAATCAGCAAGAAGTTCTTGGACTGTTGGCTGTCCTAAAACAGCAGCAAACTCTTTACATAACAGTTGAAACTTAGAGTCAATCTGTGGTCAAAGACAGACCCAGTTGACAAGCTTGATATGACTTGAAAATCTTCAAAGGAGGCATTGAGCGCTATGGTTTGGATATAGTAACTTAGAAAAGGTAGTCCTTACATGTAGCATCATTCTTGATGAGGCCTAGTATACAACCTTCTTTCATTTTGTAAGTCCTTGATATATATGCTTATATTGTGTCACACAAGATGTGCCCGTGATGGGGGATGGTTATGAGGGCATGGGTGAACCAATGAATATTAGTCACTTTCTATTGAAATATGGTGATGAAAATTTCAGGTTTTACATATATTTTGAATCAAAACCCTTGAAACTCATATATGCCTTGGGAATTTTCTTGTGCAGTAAAAAGACAATTTATAGGGCAATTCTACCTTTATAATGATGTTTATTTTAAAGACATTTTTCACGTGAAATTTGCTTTTCATTATATGTTTAACCTTGCGAATTTCTGAAAAAGGTAATGAGTGAATTTTGTTCCCAACAACAATTTCAGTGTTAAATGTATAATTTTGGAAAAAGATTATACACCATTATCTACATAGAACATACTTTATCCTACATTTTGTTTAATTTTTTGAAAATTTATATTTTTCATTAATTTTGTATTTGACTAATTAAAATTTGAATCTCACATTTTATACACTTTGTGTTCCCCCAAAAAATTCTCTCATGTTTATGTAAAGTGAAAAAATAAAAATACTTTTTGAAGAGTAAATTGTGACGTGAACCTTGATTATTTTTTTATCATTTTTTGGTTGCATAATTTTTATGATATTGTTTTTTTTCACACATTCTCAATTAGGGGAAGTTTTTTATATATAAGTTTTAGAAAAAAATAATTAAAAATAATAATGAAAACGAAAATGTAAAACTGTATGCCACTTGAAAGAGGATTCAATGTTGAACTCACTGCTATGAAGTCCATCCCTTGATATGCAATATTTGTAGGATTTTAATCTCCGGGAAATTGCAATTGCCTATGAAACCTGCAAAAGGGTTGACTTATAAACCCTTGATTAACGGTTTAAAAAGGCTTGATTGAGGGTTTATAAATTTTTGAACAAGCTTTTATAAAAGGCTTGATAATGCTTTCTGGGATTTTTTTGGTGCATTTCAAACCCTCATTCGAGGCTTTTTAAAATCCTCGATTGAGTGTATGTGCCGACTGTTATTGCACAATCTGTACTTGCTCAAAGCCCAAGGCAAGTAGATGCAAGATTGGTGTAAGAGGGGGTGACTTATCACTGTCACCTTAACAGGAAAATCCTTTCTGTTTAGGAGTATATCAAAGTTACCCCAGGGGAGACATCCCCTGTGACCTAAAGGGCTGATAAGACTAAGGCAAGGATGCAAGAAAATACCCCTCTCACTGGTCACTCAAGTCAAAAGGTTCTTAAGGTATTTAAGGGATGAAGCAATGGTGAAAATGAAGTGTACCTGCCCAAAACAAGACAACAAAGAAAATATGGTAGCTTTCAAGTATAAAAATATGATGTTAGTGCTTCTTAAGACCATGAACCTTCAAAAATAGGCTCGCTGATATTAAGTTGCAGAAACATAACAATTTACAACAGAAATGAGTATTTTGTAACGGCCACAAGAATTATGCCTTGAAATTGCTTGAAAAATACAAAAAGAAGTAGCTTTAACTATGCAGAATGATAATAAATTGTCACAAGCAAATTTGGCAATGTTTAGCTAGCATTTAATGTCACTTTTGCACAGAATTTGCTGCAGTAAGATGGCTGTAGAAATCTTTTATAACATCAACAAATTCTAGTGCTTAAAATTGCGAGGAAACACCATGGAAACTTAGTATTTATCTAGTAGATTGATGGGCAATTGTCACACGCAATTTCTGAGTGAGCTAGGTGCAAGTTATGTAGGTGAATGCAACAAATTAGCATGAATTAGTATGGCTGTAGCAGTGATTTGCAACAGAAGCAAGTTAGCTAAGGAATTAGTCTAGTTTAGGGTTAGTAAAGGTTAGCAAAAGCTTCAAGGAAGAAGGTTTGAGTGTTTGTTTGATCAATCATTCACTATAGTGAGTAGACTAGTGCCTTTTAGGGTTTATGGAGTCAATAGGTGACGGTTTTCTCTTGGAAGTAATAACAAAATGATTATACTTGTCTAAGGTGAAGAAATGGATGGAGGAGGTGTTGGCACTGCCTCAAACATCCAAACCCTAAAGACAAATTCACTAGAGAGTAAGCAATTTTAGGCCCTAGCGAATCTTTCTTCCTTAGACTTAATGAAAAGTATTGAGGGCAACAATAACTAGACAATGGCTTCTAAAGAGCTAGCATTTAGGGCTTTAGAAGTTTATCTAAGCTAAATCACCTTAGCAAAGTCTAGCAAATGAAGAGCAAAAAAGTAGTAACTTAAGTTCTTTACTCCTAGGGTTTGTCAAGCAAACAATTTCATAATCTTTAACATGAATAAGCAAATATACCATAACCATTCAAATGAAATGAAGAATTGCATATTTACTTACTTCACCAAGAATAATCAAGCAATAAAACCTTAGATTGCCAAGTAACTTCACCAAGAAATGATCTAAGTTGCAAATTTTAGCCTCCAAGACAAGTGCGCCTCCCTATTTCAGCCAATAACTTTCAAAAAGGGTGCAAATTTCAGACCACACTTAGTGTGTGATGAGTGATATGAAAAAATGAGAGTACTTTATCTCTATTTATACAAAACTTTGACCTTTAATTAAAATTAGGTCAAATAAAAGGCGGATTTGACCAATTTACATCAAAATCCAGTTTTTACATAAATAAAAGTAATTAACACCTAAAATCATCCCCAAGGGTGACGTCATGCCCTTCTAGGTTGACGTTGAGCCCCTAAGGTGGAACATTTGGTTCCAGAGGCAGAACGTTTGGCCTCCAAAGGCCTTGAATGATGCCCACATGTGCCAACTAGCTCATAACTGCCCTCAAAATGAAAACCCTAGCTCTAGATGACGTCCAAGGTCATGATGGTGACGTCATGGGCTCTCAAAGGTCATGATGGTGACGTCATGGGCTCTCAAAGGTCAACATCCAAGTGGAAAAGCAAGATCCCCCTGGGTCTAGGTCTGCTAGGGTGTCTCCCAGAGCAACGTCCTTCTTTCTTCCTGGTGCAAGTCTTTGACATCTTCTTGCCCCTAGCTGGGGTTACAACATCCATCTGTGGGCCTTCAACCCCATGAAGGTTCGAGTTAATCACTCCCCAATGTGTACCTGTCCACCGGGCAAGGTCCTGCAGCAACAACAAGTACGCCCTCCAGGGGTTCATGAGTCACAAGGATCATAACATGTAAATCACATCCAATAATCAAATTACCCAAACATGTGCATCAAACCTCCCCTTACCCAGACAAATGTTCAAAGACGTTATGCAATTTAACAAGTCAAGTTTGGGGAGGGTCTCAGGGTGTCCTATTGGGCTAATCCTCCTTAAGTTTGGGGTGTTTCCCAGGCGAGAGCCAATCCAAGTCATGTAAGTGTATGAGGTGGCGTGGGGTAAGTGTTTGGGCATGGGGTGCAGTGATAACAGGGAAATGTAAGCCTTACCTGTGGGTTCCTTTGTAGAGGGCGAGCTGCACCTTGTCATGGATGCCATTGTTTCCTATCCCATTCATTGCCTTTTATTCTTAGCCTTATTGCTTTTGATCTTTCGTTTTTTATGCTTAAAGGGAAGAGTTGAGGGACACTGTCTTGGCTTGGTGACTAGAGGTGACAGTGTTATCCACAAACATTTCACGGAGATGAGAAGGTTGGCTCGTGATGAGACCGCCTTTCTCTTGGCTATGCCACCAAGAGCCACTACCCTGGTTTGGTTACCAGATAGGTGGTAGTGTCATATCGCTACATGCCCATGGTGATAATATGTTGGCTCGTGATGAGACCTCCTATCCACCAACTAATACCTTGAGTGTTTATTTATCTTATAGGTTCCCTTTTCTTATTGAGAAGCTTTTTACTGCTTTCTTGAGAATCCTTGGGCGAAGCGTCTCAAAGGTTTCATCTTTGGATTTTTAACTCTTGCCAACTACTTTTACCCTCTGGGCCTTTAGCCCCTTCTTCCCACAAGGCAAGGTACAACCCTTCCTAGTGTGGCAAATCCCAATACCCGAACAAAGGTGGGGGGAGATGAGAGGAATAAAGATGGAAAGTGGTAAGTATGGAGGGAACGAACGATGACCTTTTACAGACCCACCTAGTAGCAACCCATCCTAAAGGGAGATCAACTTACTAGGGCATCAAGTCACCCTTCCAGGTATGAACAAGTCAAAGAGCATAATTTCCAAGCAAACATTATGAAATGAAGGAGAATTCAATGCAACATGTTCAAGTGCTTCAAGAATTAGAGTGACACATACCATGACACCCAGACTCATTACCCTATTGAGAAAGACTTACTGCTACTTTAGGACCAGGCTGGTGGGATGGATACTGTTGCTGCTGATAAATGGGCACTACTGAAAAAAAGAGGGTCCCTTTGGGGCCATGTTTAAGTCATCCAGCTCTCGACACTCCATGTCTAGGACCTGTGGGCCTCGAGACATGATCTCCTTAGTTATCCCTAGGGTAGGGGATAACATCTGGCTCCAACTCGGGAACATGTGCTCACCATAGAGCGCACGAGAACCTCAACATCTCTGGTATGACCTGTTCCTGCTAAATCTCAACAAAATGCATTCGTAATCCTTGGGGTGGTGATATCATTCCTTGTTCATATATGATATAATAAAATAACGAGGATCATAAGCATGCATTTATACATAATGGAGAAATACAATATGAAAATGAAACTACAATTATACTAATATGATATGCAGATGGTATATACAATGAATGCAAATGCCTACCTACCTAACTTACCTGTACTTACCTGTGAAGTCAAGTCTCTGCCCCGTGATGGGGTTTGAGAAGGCGTCAACTAAATGGTAATGGATGTTTCCTCCCTTCGATCGTGGACAAGTAATAAGAATCATTGACTGACTTCATTCTAATCCTTAAGGGTCCAAGCCAAAACTTTGTGCATCCCTTAATATTGTTAGGCTCCCCCATCTTTGTATCCCACTCTAAAACCAAATCTCCTTGCTTGTAGTCCCCTCCTTCAAAATCAACTACTTCTTGTATTCTGGTGTATTGTGTTGAGGGAGGGGGGTGCGGTTTTGTAATCAATACATCTTCTTGGTTTGGCTCTGTCAACAAATGTTCATCATCCCCCTTCCATTTGACGAAGCCAACTCCTTTCCCTCTAAACCTTATCAAATCATCAATTTCATCCTCTTGTGTAGAAGAATAGTCATCCCACTCTTCAGAGAGGTTAGAGGCATCGTCAGGATAATCACCCCAACTTGTATCTCTCTCCTGCTTCAGAACGATGGGGTGGGATTCTACCAAAGCACTATCCCTTATGTATGTTTCGTGCAAATGTAACGTCTCGTCATTACCTTGTGTAATGCTGTCCTTGTGATTGCTAGGAAGATTCTGATAACCCTTTCCCTTGGTCCGTGCTATCTCATTAATATTGTCTTCTTCTTCCAAGGGAAGAGTGGTCCAGCCTTGAAATAAGTTGGGATCTACGGAGTTGTACTTACTATGACCATGATTACACCTTTCAATGTGTTCCATCCTCTTTGGCTTGTTATGCAAAGTGATACAATCTTGGTCCCTGACGGGGATAGTTGTGTAGGACAAGTCCATCTGTAGACTTCCGCCTAAAGTAGCAGCCCATTCCCTAGATAATATCATTCCCCAAATGTCAGGTATATCGACAACACCGACTTCCATTATGATGGGGAAATCAGGGTAGTCGGCAAGGCGGACTTCAAGACCTTCCATCAAGCCGTAGACCTTGATCCCCTTTGACTCAAATCTACAAACGTTGGCATAAGGCCCTGTAACTTCCAGCCCCAATTGGTTCATAACCTTCAAACTCATCATATTGACAGATGACTCGGAGTCAAGCATGCAGTTGTGAAGACATAGGTCATCTATTAGTAAGGGAGTGAAAAAGGGTGTTCGTTCATTTTGCTCAGAATGACCAGTTTGTAATAGTGTGGAAGTTTCTTCGAACAATTGCTGGTCGTCCGGGGTCCGTTTCCTCAAAGAAGGGATTTCCAACATTCCACGAATCCTTTTGACCTTTTGTAAGATGTAGGCCATACTAGTGCTTAGGTTGGTCCCATCATTGCTAGGTTTTGGGAAAGGTTGGGGTAGATCCCTAACATACACCTGGGGCTCTTCAAGCTTTACCCTTGAGTCCTCACTTGTTTGTCTCAAGCACTCAATCTTAGGCTTCCTCATGTCTTGATTTTCTTGGATTTGATTTGGAGTGAACAAGGTAAATATGGAATCTACATAATTAGATTTCTCATGAGTAGCCTTTGGGTGATCACGTTCGAAATGGGAGTCTTTGCACGATAAGGACTTAGGATCATCTTCTTGCCTCACAACATTTTGTAGATTCAAAGTGTTTGAACAAATTTGTTCTTTTGGAGCATGAGGTTTTATTGTCTGACTAGTATTTTGGGGAAGTCTCATAGAAGGAGGCTTTTGGGCTTGTGATAGTGCCCTTTCCAACTCAGTGATTTCTTCACAGGTACCTAGATCCTTAGAGGGTTCATGTTGTTTTGAAAAAATTAAGGCATCTCTCATAGTTGAGAGCCCATTCTTCCAAGTACCAGTCCCTTTAGGGGGAGCGACTAACTTAATCTCATCTTTTACCTCTAGTATCTCTGGGAAATCATGTTCTTCTTCCTCAACATCTTCCTCATTGAACCATAGGACATCATCTTGGTCCTAAAGAGGATTGATCTAGGGAATGGGATCACACCATTTGAGATTTTCTTCAATCCGACAAGCACCATCTTGTGCATCCTTGAGGTTTGTAGGGAATCGGTTCTTTAGGATGAATTGGAAGTTTCCTTCGAAATAATTTAAGTATTGTCCGAGAATAACGCTCTCTGGTAGAAAGTCGGAATCAATTTGACCAAGTAAGGTATTAAACTTGTCATTAAATTCCCTAACAACTTCGTCATTTTGTTTGCAAATGTTGAGATATTGGGAATAAAGGGATGCCATATCTTCCATCATGCCCCATCTTTGCAGGAAAACTTGTTCTAAATCTTCACAGGTTGTGAGGCTTTTGCTTGGGAGGTTAGTGCTCCATTTTCTAGCATCTCTAGTAAGTGAGGCAAAAAAAAGTCTCATGAATGAGTCAGGATGTTCTTTCCCAGACTGATGGAAGTCATAGCTCTCACAAAATTTGGTCCAATGTGTGTTACCAGAAGCCCCAACCTCTCCGGAAAACTTGGGTATCCATGAATCGACATCTTTAGGGAGTTCATGTAATCCTCCTTGGATATTGGCCAAGTCTAAAGGGTCGAAGAGTTCTTCGGGAGCCCATTTAGGAGGGGCCATGGGGACAATAGGAACTACAGGAGAAGAAAGTGTGTACTGTCGTCCGCTACGGGTCGTCATCAGTGGAGTCGCCAGACAATCTTCTTGAGATTATCAAAGGGATGAGGGGATCACCCTCAGTGGAGTCGCCAGGTAAGCTTTGTAAAATGAAGGTTTTGGATAAAGGCTTAACGAAAAGTGTCATTCGAGGAAAATTGACTCGATGTTCCCCGACAACGACGCCAAAATGTTATTGCACAATTTGTACTTGCCCAAAGCCCAAGGCAAGTAGATGCAAGATTGGCGTAACAGGGGGTGACCTATCACTGTCACCTTAATAGGAAACTCCTTTCTGTATAGGAGTATATCAAAGTTACCCCAGGAGAGACGTCCCCAGTGACCTAAAGGGTTGATAAGACTAAGGCAAGGATGCAAGAAAATCCCCTCACTGGTCACTCAAGTCAAAAGGTTCTTAAGGTCTTTAAGGGATGAAACAATGGTGAAAATGAAGTGTACCTGCCCAAAACAAGACAACAAAGAAAATATGGCAGCGCTTTCAAGTATAAAAATATGATGTTAGTGCTTCTTAAGACCATGAACCTTCAAAAATAGGCTAGCTGATATAAAGTTGCAGCAATGTAACAGTTTACAACAGCAATGAGTATTTTGTAACAGCCACAAGAATTATGCCTTGAAATTGCTTGAAAAAGACAAAAAGTAGGTTTAACTATGCAAAATGATAATAAATTGTCACAAGCAAATTTGGCAATGTTTAGCTAGCGTTTAATGTCACTTTTGCAGAATTTGCTGCAGTAAGATGGCTGTAGCAATCTTTTATAACAGCAAATTCTAGTGCTCAAAATTGCGAGGAAACACCATGTAAACTTAGTATTTATCTAGTAGATTGATGGGCAATTGTCACAAGCAGTTTCTGAGTGAGCTAGGTGCAAGTTATGTAGGTGAATGCAACAAATTAGCATGAATTGGTATGGCTGTAGCAGTGATTTGCAACAACAGCAAGTTAGCTAAGGAATTAGTCTAGTTTAGGGTTAGTAAAGGTTAGCAAAAGCTTCAATAAAGAAGGTTTGAGTGTTTGTTTGATCAATCATTCACTATAGTGAGTAGACTAGTGCCTTTTAGGGTTTATGGAGTCAATAGGTGACGGTTTTCTCTTGGAAGTAATAACAAAATGATTATACTTGTCTAAGGTGAAGAGATGGATGGAGGAGGTGTTGACACTTCAAGGCCTCAAACATCCAAACCCTAAAAACAAATTCACTAGAGATAAGCAATTTTAGGCCCTAGCGAATCTTCCTTCCTTAGACTTAATGAAAAGTATTGAGGGCAACAATAACTAGACAATGGCTTCTAAAGAGCTAGCATTTAGGGATTTAGAAGTTTATCTAAGTTAAATCACCTTAGCAAAGTCTAGCAAATGAAGAGAAAAAAAGTAGTAACTTAAGTTCTTTACTCCTAGGGTTTGTCAAGCAAGCAATTTCATAATCTTTAACATGAATAAGCAATTATACCATAACCATTCAAAGGAAACGAAGAATTGCATATTTACTTACTTCACCAAGAATAATCAAGCAATAAAACCTTAGATTGCCAAGTAACTTCACCAAGAAATGATCCAAGTGCGCCTCTGTATTTCAGCCAATAACTCCCAAAAAGGGTGCAAATTTCAGACCACACTTAGTGTGTGATGAGTGATATGAAAAAATGAGAGTACTTTATCTCTATTTATACAAAACTTTGACCTGTAATTAAAATTAGGTCAAATAAAAGGCCGACCTGGCCAATTTACATCAAAATCCAGTTTTTACATAAATAAAAGTAATTAACACCTAAAATCATCCCCAAGGGTGACGTTGAGCCCCTAAGGTGGAATGTTGGGCTCCAGAGGCAGAACGTTTGGCCTCCAAAGGCCTTGAATGATGCCCACACATGCCAACTAGCTCATAACTACCCTCAAAATGCAAACCCTAGCTCTGGATAACGTTCAGGGTCATGATGGTGACATCATGGGCTTTGAAAGGTCAATGTCTAGGTGGAAAAGAGAGATCCCCCTGGGTCTAGGTCTGCCAGGGTGTCTCCTAGAGAAATGTCCTTCTTTCTTCCTGGTGCAAGTCTTTGACATCTTCTTGACCCTAGCTGGGGTTACAACATCCATCTGTGGGCCTTCAGCCCCATGAAGGTCCGAGCTAATCATTCCCCCATGTGTACCTGTCCACCGGGCAAGGTCCTGCAGCAACAACAAGTACGCCCTCTAGGGGTTCATAAGTCACAGGGATCATAACATGTAAATCACATCCAATAATCAAATTACCCAAACATGCGCATCAAACCCCCCCTTACCCAGACAAATGCTCAAAGACGTTATGCAATTTAACAAGTCAAGTTTGGAGAGGGTGTCAGGGTGTCCTATTGGGATAATCCTCCTTAAGTTTGGGGTGTTTCCCAGGCGAGAGCCAATCCAGGTCATGTAAGGGTATGAGGTGGCGTGGGGTAAGTGTTTGGGCATGGGGTGCAGTGATAGTCGCGAAATGTAAGCCTTACCTGTGGGTGCCTTTGTAGAGGGCGAGCTGCACCTTGTCATGGATGCCATTGTTTCCTAGCCCATTCATTGCCTTTTATTCTTAGCCTTATTGCTTTTGATCTTTCATTTTTTATGCTTCAAGGGAAGAGTTGAGGGACATTGTCTTGGCTTGGTGACCATAGGTGACACCGTTATCCACAAACATTTCACGGAGATGAGAAGGCTTGCTCGTGATGAGACCCCCTTTCTCTTGGCTATGCCACCAAGAGCCACTACCCTGGTTTGGTGACCAAATAGGTGGTAGTGTCATATCGCTACATGCTCATGGTGATAATCTGCCGGCTCGTGATGAGACCTCCTATCCACCAACTAATACCTTGAGTGCTTATTTATCTTATAGGTTCCCTTTTCTTACTGAGAAGCTTTTTACTGCTTTCTCGGGAATCCCTGGGCGAAGCATCTCAAAGGTTTCATCTTTGGCTTTTTAACTCTTGCCAACTACTTTTACTCTTTAGGCCTTTAGCCCCAACTTCCCACAAGGCAAGGTACAACCCTTCCTAGTGTGGCAAATCCCAATACTCGAACAAAGGTGGGGGGAGATGAGAGGAATAAAGATGGAAAGTGGTAAGTATGGAGGGAACGAACGATGACCTTTTACAGACCCACCCAGTTGCAACCCATCCTAAAGGGAGATCAACTTACTAGGGCATCAAGTCACCCTTCCAGGTATGAACAAGTCAAAGAGCATAATTTCCAAGCAAACGTTATGAAATGAAGGAGAATTCAATGCAACATGTTCAAGTGCTTCAAGAATCATAGTGACACATACCATGACACTCAGACTCATTACCTTATGGAGCAAGACTTACTGCTACTTCAGGACCAGGATGGTGGGATGGATACTGCTGCTGCTGATAAATGGGCACCACTGAAGAAAAGAGGGGCTCTTCGGGGCCATGCTTAAGTCATTCGGCTCTCGACAGTCCATGTCTAGGACCTGTGGGCCTCAAGACATGATCTCCTTAGTTATCCCTAGGGTAGGGGATAAAACTGACCAAATGTTTGATCGAGGGTCACGTGACTCAATTTTCCTAGCAAAAAGTGTGTCTCATCTTCATAGTTTGACTCCTATGTATCAAATGCTTGACATAGCTTAGCATGTTGTTTAAGGCAAAAAAAACCAATTTATATATAAATATAAAGGAGACACTTTTTTAGAAATGGGATAAATACAACACTTGTTTGGATGCCCATATGCACTAAATACTTACTATTGATGAAGCCTCCTTGAGTTAGTTTTAGGGTAAGAGAGTACCTCAAATTAAAGATAAAGAGTTGGTCGTAGGATATAGAGGAACTTTCACCAAAGATTTTCCTAATCATAGTGAGGCCTTGTGACTTCCTAATTAGTGTAGTATGTTTGACACCTATAATTGGCAAACTTCGAGATGAACATGCACTTTTTGTTAGCAGTGGAATGGGGCAAATCATGGTAAAATTGTTATGGTTTTGAAACTCTAGGGTTATAACTTGCATTCCATTACCATTTAAGTGCTTTCTTGGTTAACATGCTCTGCATCAGCTATTAGGATATTTTGACACTAGAAGTTGGGTTAAGTTCAACTTGGTCTAATGTAGTGTTAGATTAAAATGTGGTTTTAGTGTGTTTTCTTAGTATGCTTTTGTACTTTATTAATTCGACGGTCACGATCATGTCTTACACTAATGTTCCAATGATTCAAACATCTCCTCACTATTAACAACAATTGATCTGTGGATTAACACTTGATTGGTCCATGATCACTATTTAAAGAGCATGGAGGGTCATTTGTTGATGATCGAACTGGGATATGTTGATGTAAAATATTTCCTTCATTAATCAATTGCCTAAGTGCCATGGACAATTTCCCTCCTTAAGGGTTTTAACCACATAAATCATGGTGGCTCGATCTTAGATCTGTGTGTGAGCATTTTCCTTAAGGTGTTCAACTTGTATGGATATACCTTGTTTTCTAATATGGTATTTGAACTCTTTTGAAGCTTTGCTCCCTTGTTGATCGAGATCATCCTTGGTATTTGTGTTGCATACACAAAGCATAGTTCTGTTTTTGCAGTTTACAAGCTTTTTTGTGCCAAGTGAACTGCTCCATTGCACCTAGAGCATTATTTCCAGTGAGGAAAGCCTTTTGTTACGTTGGGAAAGGCTTCCATTTTCCCTAGATATAGTCATTTCTCTTTGGTGATTCAACAAAGGTAGTAAAATTTTACTTTATAAATTTTAGTTTAAATTATTTTATGCTTTTGTTCTTGGTTTATTTGGTTTTCTAGTACGTTTTGGGGTTCTTCCCTATTGATCTATGTGTGCTCCTTGATTTTTTATTTTTTTCTCTTGTTCTATGCCCTTCCATCTTATGGTTTTGCTACTTTTTGGTTGTGGTTTGGCACCACCCAATATTAACTATTTGGAAGCTCCCTTTTCGGTGGATTCTTGTTGGTGAATGTGAGCTTCTCAAGCCCTAGGCTAGAAACAACCTCTCTGTTTCTTTGGCGTTAGTTGAACCTTGGTATTTATTCATTGTTACGACCTCCACCAAGGACTCTCTCCAAGTGTGGCGAATTCTTATGGAGAGTTGTACCTTGGGATTCATGCCTTGGTTAGGGTGTTACTCAAGGGCTCCTCCGACCTCATTTTTATTGAATACGACTCTTCTCCCAAATGTGTGCTACCATGTGTTCAAGGTTGAAATGGAGTTACTTTTAGGCATTATTTTAAAGTTTAAACCTTTTTGACAACTCATATGAAATATGTTACCTTAATGGAATAAATAATAACTGTTTATTATTGAGATTGACAGAGTATTTCTGCAATTGTATATTATAATATTAAATAATGACTGATTGATATGAATTTAATGATTACAATGTGCCTCGTGACAATGTACTTATATACGTTGATTGGTCACGAGGTGAAGGGTTGTGTGGCCTTTGACCTTTCATTAGCCTAATTAGTAAGATTATATTCTTATTATTATTTTAATATTTATTATTATTACATTACCGCTCCCTTAAGGGATGCTTTATCCTCAAAGCATAGTAAACATGATTCTTTATAGTTGAGCATGCTTTTTTGGTGGCATCGTCTTTATTTGGTTGTAACATGTAGAGGCTTGGCTTGGTTCCTGGTTTGAGTGCTAGAGATATTCGTTTGTAGTGTGTGCATCATATTATGAAGTCTTTTATCTTGTTTGTTGAACATAAGTCTTTTACCTTGTTTGTTGAACATAAAATCTTCATGCTCCTTGATAACATACTTTCCTTGATTTCGTTGTTGTATGTTTGTTTGTTTCTTCCCCTTTTTATTAGTTGTTAGTGGCTTGGCTTGGCTTGGTTCCTGGTTTGAGTGCTAGCGATATTCGTTTGTAGTGTGTGCATCATATTATGAAGTCTTTTACCTTGTTTGTTGAACATAAAATCTTTATGCTCCTTGATAACATACTTTCCTTGATTTTGTTGTTGTATGTTTGTTTGTTTCTTCCCTTTTTTATTAGTTGAAAATCACTTTTCTTGTGATGGGAATGTTCAACCCCATATAATTTATAATGTTGTCCTTACCAGTTAAATTCCATGAACTTTTCTTCAAGGTTGGTGGTATAAGTACCCAACTGCATCAACCATTCAACACCAAGTACCATATCCATCTCATCGAGTGGTAAAGTGCAGAATCTCGTTTGTAGTTCCAATTCTTTAATTTGAATCGAGACTTTATGACATCTTCCTACTCCCTTGATCGTTTGTCCATCAACAATCATAACCGTGAGGTCCTTGGTGGGGTACATGCTAGTTTTTGTAGCTCGAAGGTTCTTCTGCATTGGCGGTGCCCAGCATGCAGAAGTGACCAAGCAAATGTCTCTCTCTAGTGACTTGAATTTATAAAGTTAAGTGGGCTCTTTTATTATTTAATGAGTAAAAGTGACTTTGTAAAGTTTGGGTCACTTAAGTGATTTAAGTGAACTCAATGAAAGATTAAGTCACGTCCATTGATCTTGTGGAGCAAGATTGAATCTCAACCATTGAGATCTAGGGTTAGGGCAGTTACTCATTAATGAGTAAATAAAAGGAGCATTTGAGAGAGACGGGGCACACTTTTTACAAGGGAGACTGAGAAAAGAGGTGAAAGGAAGAGAGAAGGAGCAACAGAGAGAGGGATAGGTGCAAATCCCAAGGAGATTTGGAGGCACACATCCCAAGGCAAGTTGGACCATAAAAAGAATAATACCGTATAGATTTAAGAGCAGGTTGCACAAGAATTATTACTGGTTGTACAACAAGAAAAATGCACAGAAATCGAGGCTGAGTTATGCACAAATTTTGAGGTGCTTTTATTGCTGTGTGATTCTGTATAGGTCGGTAGTGTTGGTACAGATCTCAGGCACAGAAACCAAGGTGAATAGATGTTGCTGTACAGACCGTACAACTGTACGAAAATTTGGGTGTAGATTTCAAGAAAGGTTGTGGGCACAATTTTCAAGGTTGGAATGTTGCTTGGTTGCTGGGATAAGTACAGTTTATTAATGCTGAAAATGCACTGCTGTAAACTCATTTTATTATCCTTCATGAGCTCATAATAAATCTCTCCTTGGCTGGTTTTCCCTTCGGGGTTTTTCCAGGGGCATTGCCCAAAAATCTTTGTGTCAAATGTGTACTTGAATGCTTGTCTGCTATTCATTTATTTCCACTGCTAAGTTTCAGATTGCTTAGTCATTTGTATTTCCACTCATAGTTCTAGTTGAATGCATATGGTTTACTTGCATTATTGGTGAATGACTATTGGAGGTTGAAATCTGGTTATTGTCTAAGTGTTTGATGAAAGTCACAGTAAATTTAATATGGTATCAGAGCTTGGGCTCTGTGGTTTAGTGGATAAGATTTTGGCACTTGGATTGCAGTGACTTGCAGGGATTCTTGCTAGGAAGAAAGAAGGGAAAAATATTTTTGGTTAGTTGGACAAGGATGGCTTCTAGTATCAGGTGTGAGGATAGGTTGGATGGGATCTCCAACTACTTGCAGTGGAAGGTGAGGATTGCAATTGTTCTCAGGGAGAACAAGCTGTGGAATTTTGTGAGTACCACAGTGACAGTGCCTTTGTTAGATCCCATTTCCCTAGACCTCCATGAGGTGAAGGAAGCAAAAGCACAGAGGATAATCTTGGATGGAGTGAAATACCACTCGATCCCACATTTGACGGAGAAACTGACAACCAAGGAGATATGGGATGCACTGATAAAATTGTACGAGAACAAGAACGAGATCAGGAAGATGGCCCTAAGGGACAAGTTCCACAACACTAGGATGGCCAAGGGAGAGAGTGTGGCCTCATATCTCACCCGGATCAGGCAGATAATGAATGAGTTGAGCACTGTTGGTGCGACTGTTCCAGACTCAGAGTTGGTGCGCATAGTCTTGAAGGGCTTCACCAAAGAGTGGGATTGTTTAGAAGTGTGTGGTGGGCAGAGAGAACTTTCCCTCGTGGGAGAGACCGTGGAATGATTTTACTCAAGAGGAGATCTGGGAGGGATTTCAGAGTAAAGGTCAGGAGAAGGTAGAGGGTGGTGCAGACGAGGAGAATGCTTGATGTAAACCCCCACTGCCTCCTGGGGCTCGCGCGACCTCCCAATCTAGGATCGTTTGTCTTCGGAGCTGAATCAGCTCTCGGGCCCCTGCTGAGCCCTCAAAATGCTTCTCCGCAGGCCATTCCTCCTTTTCCTACGCGCAAATTTGTGTTCGCGAGGGTCTTAACACTCCAACGGAGTCTTCCACGTGACCTTGGGCCAAAACCGTGGGCTAACTTTCAACAAGCGAGAAATTTCAGGACTTCGGAGCTTCGGGCTTCGGAGGTTTTCACCACATTACACTCTAATCCCTTCGAACGCTGAATATGCAAGCCTCCGAACAGATACGAGATTGATGGTCTACGATCCGTGCCTTGAATCAATGGTACACAGAAACTCTGGAGCTCTGGGTTTCAGGATTTTTGTCTACAGCAATTTCCAATCTTTCTGAACGTCGAATTGGCGAACCTCCGGAGGGATCCCAGATCAACGGTCCACACCTCTCCAGCAACCGACGACTGTGATCCACTCCAGGACTCCAGGCTTTGGGAGTTCCGAGATGTTAACACACACAACTCCTCGGATCGTCGAACTTCGAAGTGGCGAGGAGTTACGATCCATGGTCCACGTGTCCTCACAAATGGACGGTAGAGATAGGTTCCGGCCTTTGGGAGTTCTCGATCTAAACCACAACACGCCTCCGTTTCCCCGGACTGCTGAATTCCGAACTACTAGCGATCTCCCAACACGTGGCTCCTTGCGCCAACGGCTAGGATCCGCTCCGAGCTTCGGAGCTTGGGGAGTTCTGCACACTCTTACCACAACACTTCCAAATCGCCGGATAATCACTTATCTGTGGACATGTGTCCCCTGTCTACCAACGACCCAGATTAACTTCGGGCTGTGGGACTTTGGGAGTTTTGCCCACTGTAACGACAACTTTTCAAATTTGCTGAAGTGGCAAAGTTTGAAGGACTTCAAGGGTTATCGTCTGCGCTACTTACCTGGATCCAATGGTTGTTGATCCTTGCGCTCAGATCCGACGGCTGGGATCTGTTCTCCTTCTTTGCGCACTCCTCCTCCTGTCTGGACTTAGATTCGACGGCCTAGATCTGTTTCCGCAGCCAATCCAATAGCTGCTGTAGCTTCTCCTCCTTTGCTGCTGTTATGCTTTCCTTCCAATAAGGATTTTTCAAACTTTCAAAGGCTTGGCCTTTGAATCTTCTTCTGCGAGACCGACTGCTAGGCCTCAACTTGCATTTTGGAAAACGCTACTCCTTCTGAGCTGGTTCAACACTTCGAATGAAATGTGGGCGCACACCTTGCGCTTCTCCTGCAGTCTGAAACTTAGACCATCTTTTGTCGCATGCTTGTGTGATTTCTCCAGAGCTTTGGCAAAAGCCTTCTGCCTTCCTGGCAGCACAACACTCTTCCTCCTGAGCTTTACCAACACTTCAACAGTGTGTTGGCTTCGTGCACTCCTTGTACTCAACTCTCCTTGAGTCTTGAACTTTAAAGACCCACCTGCGAACTCCTTGCGCTGGCTCTTAGAGTGTTCAGTAACTTTGATGTGCACTCCTTGCACTATTCCTTCTGAGCTTGAGAACGATTCTGGTTTGCCCACCTAACATGCTCCTCACATAACTCCTGAATGAGTTCTTGCGCACTCCTTGCGCAAGCCTTTTAGAGTTTTCTAACAACTCTAAGGTGCACTCCTTGCACGGCCATGAGAGTCCAGAAACACTCAAAAAACTACAGAGATAGGGGATTCTATCAATTCCTACAAAGGAAACATACTTGCTCTCATGGCATTCACAAATATACATAGAAAACATTTAGAGGGTAAACATTCATCATACAGACAAACACATAGAGAGAATCATATGCATGGAAATCTGCCTTTGTATTAATGTTGAATGTTCTTTACAATGTGTACAAGACTGGACTGCAATGGAGTCTCAGTTCTTTTTTAGATAGTGTAGTGACTTGTCTTCACATCGATGTCCTGGAATCCATCTCCTATCACATCTATGACAATTGTTTCCCTTCTTTATTAATTCTAGCCATTGTCTTTCATAATCTTTTATTGACTTGTCAATTCTGTTACTCAATACTTTTGGTGTATCTTCTATTAATTATCCCCCAACTCCTTTTGCAACTTCTCAATTCTATCCATAATTTGCGTGACGTTATTGGCTTCATCTTCATAACGATGAACATCTACTTGTAATTCATGATTATTACCCCTTTTGGTGTTAGGTCTTTTCCTTTTGGAATCCTCGTTTAATTGTAATTTTACTTTAGTTTTTCTTTGATACCAAATGGAAGAGCCAATTCCTATTTATCATTGAGATTGACGGATTATTTTTGCAATTGTATATTAGAATACTGAATAGCGATTGATTGATATGAATTTGATGATTACAATGAGCCTTGTGACGATGTACTTATATGCATTCACTAGTTAAAGGTGAAGGGGTGTGTGGCTTTTAACCTTTCATTAGCCTAATTATTATTATTATTATTACTACACTTAACAAAAATTTGAAAAAGGTCGCCACTTAATTGTGCCACGTAGAGTTGCACATAAATCAAGTATCATGTGGACCAACCATAAATTGACACCTTGTGATGCACCCACTGCAATGGGGCTTATCACTATCTGCCACGTTAACATCTAGTCAATGTGCCACATGGTACTCCTACAGGCTGCAATGTGTCAGTTTGTTGACTCCCCGACATTGTAGTGCTGAATTTTGTCTTGATTTTATAAAGGACATATCTTTTGCATGCAGAGAGTGTTTTGGGTGATTTTTTTGATTTTGATTTTAGCCAATTTTTTGTGCTCTATGAATTAGTGTGGTCTATTTATGCAAATTTCACTGTTACCAACATATTGTGTTAAGGTTTTGTAAGAAAACCACCTTCAATTCTTGATATTTTGAGGCTAACTTCATCATATGGGCACCTTTTTGTGTGCTTTTTTTTGGAAGTGCATCATTTTTTGAGCACTTTCCATATGTTCAATCCATTTTTCTTTTTATAGTCATTTTACTTTGAGATTTGAATATGGCCATTACATGAACTACTTACCAGTACTAACTACTTTTCATGGAAATATTAAATAGAAGATGTATTGAGTAGTAAAGGTATCTAGAGGGCTACATTGGGAACCGAAGTAGCTCCCTGGATTCATTACTAAGGGAAAAATGGGACAACATAAATGATGAAGCAAGATGTCTCATTTGGATGTCAATATCTGATGACTTGAAGTTTCATCTTAAAGGGATTTAAATTCCAGATGCAGTGTGGGCTGCACTGGAACAAATGTTTGGTAAACACAACTAAATTTGAACCCCCCAAATTGATAATTAGTGGATTGCTTTGAATCCTAATGATTTTAATTGCTTTGGAGTTTTCTTTCAAAATTGAAGACACTTATGCTCTTACTTCTAGATTGTGGAATCAAGAAAGAAGATGACCAATTGGTTTTTGCTATTCTTTCTAAACTTGTAAATGCCTATTCTGTATTTGTGTCAACTTTTCAGTCTACTAGAGAATCTTTTCTTAGTCAAGGTACCACATATATAATGCCAAGTTTTGAGGCATTTTGTCATTCCTTACTTAGAGAGCAAGATAAGATCTTGCACCTTGGTTTTGATTAGTACTACAGGTCCCTCTAACAAAGCTTTAGTGGCATAACAAAAGCAAGGCGCTAATCATCCTAAGAAGCAACATCCTCATAATAACAAAGAAAACAAGGGTGGCAAGCCCTCTTAGCCTTCTCTTGCTCCTAATGTTGATAAATGAGCTAAGCCAAAAGGAAAGAAGTTTGACAAGCATTGTGATTTTGTGGGAGAGATGGTCATCAAAAGTTGTGTTACTTCAAGAAGATGGAAGCCCTTGAAGCAAACATGAAGAAGATAGGATAAGATTATTTTTTTAATGTCTGATAAATGACCACAAATAGGCCAATGGGATTGCTAAGTACATTTGTGAGAATACAAAGTGGGAGTGCTAAAGAAACTCTTAGAAAATCATGATATAAGCAAATCCATTCTATGTTGAGAAGAATCCAAAGCCTAAGTCTTAACAACATGAAGAAGTGAAACAAAGCGATGATGAGATACATGCAACTGGGGTGGAGAACTGAAATCCAAGAACTATCGACCCTTCAGGGGGGGGAGACGTCTTGCCTACAGGGTGATCAACATCCTTGGATGCTCTCTCTCCTAACATTTGAGGTCGAAGGGAAGAAAGTCTTGATAGATGATTGATCAGATGATTCAAAAGAGTTGAGAGATAAGGTATGAGATATGCCTCGTTGTCTATATGCAAAATATCTCGGCCAAGATCTGGATGAAGTACCTTGCCTACTGGTGTGAACTATTTCGGGTCTTGAGACGACATGACTGCAAGGGTTTAACTGGTTGAGCGCTAGTGGCCTCCCGGGGTCTCATAGATCTAGTGTCTGATGTAGTGTTGCAGTCTGTTTGCCTCTTGGTGCCTCTATCTGCTGGAAGTATTGTAAAGAACTCTTTAATTGGTTGAATTGGGTCTGGACAGGGTTGAAAAGGGAAGACTAAGTGAGATCCGAATTCAACGGCCTCCGCCATGTGCAAGGCCAAACATCACTGGTCTGGGAAATGTAAGAACTTGGATAGAGAGTTTTGGAAGTCCCTGAAAAGGCAGTAAACTTCTCCTCTAATCTTGTAATATATGGGGCACCTTAAACAAAGTGCTCCTTTTTGTTGGTCTCATGAAGATGGCGTAGTTGGTAGATCTTGTCCCTCTTGTTGATGTGGTGGTCAATTTCGACTCGAAGATGATGAAAACTGACTTGAAACTGCACAAGGGGGATTTGGAGAGCATGCATTCGACCGAAGTGTGTAGGGGGGTTGAACAATAAGGCCATCTCTCAGTTCTAGAAAGTGCTTTGTGTAGATGGCCATCTTGGGGCTTAGCCCACCTGGAGGATCAATCCATCTAACTTGAATAAACAATTTGGTGATGTCTTCTTTGATGATCCTACTCAAATCCTTATTTTGAAAAAGTCGATAGGGGGCATCAAGAGAGTATTTGAACCGCGGGGGGGGGAGGCAATCGATCGAGATATCAACCGATGAAGTAGACAGGAGGCCTTCGTAAACTAGCAATGTGCTCGATCAAAGGTACTAGAAGTTGCTATGGCCTCTAAAGAACGATAGGTGAGATAAGGGTAGTGGTCCTTGCCCGTTGAAGAATTTGCAAATTGTTGAACTCAGTGTAAGAGGGAAACCTGTTCAAAGGTGGTTTTGATCCTAAAATGAGGTACCACGAACTCTGCTTGAACTATGGCTCAGGGAACAATCCTCTCTGCTTGAACTATGGCCCAGGGAACAATCCTCTTGCATCTTATAATGTGACGAACCACGAGAACTTGAACTCTCTTTGTCTTGGCCCAATTCGACTTCAACAAATTAAAACCTTAGACCTCCAAACCATAAAGAACCGTGGGTCTAATGAGGTTGTCCATGAGGTCCATCTTGGACCGAATATCCTAAAAATGGTTCTAAAAACGCTAACACTCAAGAAGAGTGAGGGAGCCACAACCCTTGCTGATTTGGGGTTGGAGGGATTTCCTCAAACCAAATCTAGGCCCTGAAAATTGAACACCTAGGTAAGTGTAAGTGGTGGTGATCTCGAATTCCACCCCCTAGAAATAAAATTGGTACTATGATAGAAACGCTTCATCTCGTTGAAGATCATAACATTGGTTTTTCCCAGGTTGACTGTCAACTGATGAAGATCACAAAATCTGGATAAGGCATTAGATTGTCTCTGTAATCATCCATGATGGAAAACAAGAGGAGAATGTCATTTGCAAAGAGGATGATGGAGATTAAAACTTGATGAAGAAGGCACCCATTCCTTGGTTGAATATATGCGTGGAGAAAAGACTTCAACTTGTCAATGTATACCACAAACAAAGTAGGTGAAAGGGGGAAACCTTGCTTCACACCAACAATGCTCCTAATGAAGTTGGAAATTTCATGCGTTGTGTAGAGTCGACCAAGAATAGACTCATAAAGGCACATGATGGCCACAATGAGAATGTTTGAGATGCTAATATCTCTAAATCTATGAAATAGGGCTTCCCTTTGGACCGAGTCAAACGCCTTTTGAAAGTCAACAAAGCAGCAAAGACTTTTGAGGAGCTGTGTCTTGCTTCCTGAATGATGGCTCAAAGTGTGAGGATATGATCGATGGTCTAATGCTCTTACCTGAAACCTGTTTGACCTCTAGCTCGAAGATGTCTCCTTTCAAGTTCCTTGGATAGCTGAAGATGGAGGGCTATGGCATATAGCTTAGAGAAAGTATGCCCCACCATGATTGTCCTATAATTATTCAGATCAAAGTTCGCTCCTGATTTGTGAATCGGGTGAATAGTATGGTGGGCCCATGCTTGTGGAAAACTTGAACAAACAACATGGTTAAACAAATCAGTGGTGTAATCAAGAAGTGCTGGTCTACCATATTCGAAAAGCTTGGCTTGGAACCCCTCTTCATTTGCCACTCTGTTGGTGTTCATCTCCCTGATTGCCTCACACATGTCTATGTAAGAGAACATGTAGCAAGGGGCTGCTAGGGAGGGTTGTAGGTGATTAGAACATGAGGCTGCCTAAGTACATCATAGAGGGTAGTCATATGAATGAACATGGAATGGGTGTTGAGATCAGAGGGGAGGATGGAGTGGCGGGGGAAGATTTTGCGCCAGAAGGTTTTAGGGGAATGGTACAATGTAGCTTGTAGTTCACATCTCCTCTGAGAGATGAAGAGATGTTTCTTGCGATGGAGAAGACCATGATAGGATTTGCTAAGGATGGGGTAGGTGGTGCAATTATGGAGGAGAGCGTGATGGAGCAGTCTATGATGGGTTTTGCAATCATCATCATATTGCCAATTCATAGGATTGGATCCATGGTGCGTGGTGTGGGAGGGAGGATTGGTAACATGAGTGTAGGAGCTGAGGGCCGCATCCCAAATGGCAGATGAGAGATGAACATACTTGGAGGAGACTTTCAATTGGATAACTCCTCTCCTTTCTCAAAAGACCATCCTCTTTTTGCTTCTGGGTTTTCTTTCAATACAATTTTAGTTCTTCAAATGGGTGTATTCTTGATTTAAGAGCTTCTGATCATATGCTTAAGGATAAAGCCACTTTTTATTGCTTTAAATCAATGTAACATCAAATAAATATTTGTTGGTGATGATAGATCTCTAGGTGTTGGAGGATCACATACGGTTAGCTAGCTCATGGTCACTTTAATGATGTCCTGACTCCTGACTCTGACTCCTATGTGTTCCTAGTCTCTTGTATATCAAGTCACTCATTCTAGTGAAGGAAAAACCAAAGTTTTTGCCTCTTCAAGCTATAATCAAGAACTTAGATCCTCAACATATTGTAGCAACAAGAACAATGGATGATATTACCAAGTTGTACAAGTTTGACAATTTTGGGTCATCTACTCTTCCTTAAGTTTTTATTGTTCATAGTGATGCTACGAGCAGACTTGGCATGGGCGGTTTGGTCACTTGGACTACCTTATTGCAGCAACTATGTAAGCATAGTATGGTCAATAGTTTGGCCACATTAAAACCTTTATATATGGTATATATATGAAATTACTTCAGTTTAATAAATTCCACTTTATAAGGTAAGTCGACTTAGTGTCAAGGTAAAAAAAATAATTTAAATTGACTTTATAAACCAACTTTGAAATTTTTAATAAAATCAACTTTGATTAGAAAATACGCCAAAGAAAAAAAATTATGAAATATTTGAGGGGGCACAATTTTAGGAAAAAGGGGTACACGATTAAATTAAAAAGAATGTACAGAATCTTAATTAAAAATGATGGTTTAGTGAGCGGACAGGTCAGAGTACAGTGGCGTATGGAATGCAGGCTAACGACAATAGTGCGGGCTGGACGACGTTTGGAAATGATAGCAGCCGAGGTAAGTGATGGATGTACGGATTGTACAATACACAGGGCAGAGTATGGATTGGTTGTATGGAATTAATTGAAACGGTGGCTGGTATGGTGTATTAATGCACAGGGCACAGGAGACCCATAGGAAATGATTGATGTGCAGCGTATAGATTGTACGGCCTAGCAGAATTGGCAGGACGGCCAATTAGTATCTTGGTTCAATATGGAATTTCTGACTATGTACGGAGAGTGGTGAAGTCAGCTTGATCTGTTGGTAGTTATTTGCAAGATTAACCCACAAAATTTGCCAAGTATGGCTCTGATACCAAATGTAGCGGAAGTTAAAATTCATTTAAAATTTCAATTGGATATACCAAGAAATATAAATATCGAATGTATAAAGTGATCAATGATATTTATAATGAGCCTCATGACAGTGCACATATATGCATTGACTGGTCACGAGGTGTGTCCTTTGACCTTTCATTATCTAATTATTATTTACTATTTATTATCATTATTATTATTTATTATGTTTATTACATTATTCTATTCCTTTATGCTTTTGTTCACTTTAACGTGTTTCTTGGTCTATCCCACATTCATAAAGTGGATTGACTCAACTAGTTTGTAACCCTTCCTAAGAAAGCTTTCGCTTTCTCATTATTAAGGCAATCTTGGTTTCCTTTATGTGTTCGTGTTATCGTTATAGATAGTTTATTCCTTTTCTGATCATCAGAATGAAACTTTCGTGAATTGTTGCACCTGATGTTTACTTTGATGTTAGTTGGCTTCAGCTGGAAGGTTAATATTTTGTCTTGTTTTCAGGGTTAGGCTTTGTAACTTCATTAGTCTTCATCTTCTTGGTTGGTGTTTCTGTTTCGTCATGGATGGGGGCTTCTGTTCTCGGGTTCGGGGAGTGGATCATTAAGCGAATGCCTCTTGTCAAGCATATCTATTCTGCATCCAAGCAAATAAGTACAGCAATATCACCTGGTAATAAAACTGTGTTTACATTCTTCTTGTAGGTTATTGAGTATTCTTCTGTGAACTTGCTTTTCTTCTTCTCCATAGTTGAGCAGATCTGGAATGTCAATATCGTGAAGTTGAGCCAGATAACATGTTTTATTTTCATATTATCAGATCGAAATACCCAGGCATTCAAAGAAGTGGCTATAATAAGGCACCCACGTATGGGAGAATATGCTTTTGGATTTATCACTTCCTCTGTTGTTCTTCAGGTACAAAGTTACAATGCCTGGTGTATTCTGTATTGTCTAACTGCCATCAGATATATTAAATTTTGTTGTTTGTAAAGGATAGTTTCATTTCCTAAACTTGAATACCACTTTCTTCGCAAGACAATAGACTTTTCATTATGATATTTGTGTATTCTGAACAGAAAGGATAGATTCTTTGTGTTGGCTATCTGAAACATGTGTGTTTTGTTCCTGTTCTGATTCTCAGAATGATGTGGGTGAAGAGGAGCTTTTCTGTGTATATGTTCCTACAAACCATCTATACATTGGAGACATATTTCTTATCAATTCAAGAGATGTGATCAGACCAAGCTTGTCTGTACGAGAAGGCATCGGTAAGTCATTAAGTTTCCTAATCCTTGTTGATTTTTCACAGTGTTCTCACCCTGCAATTTATCCCAATCCCGGTTTCAATCACACCTTATCACTCCAAAATGTTTAGTGCCCTTTCCCAATATTAATGAAATTTGCAAACATTAATATGCATTAAATTTCGAAATGAAATTTTGACTGAAACACATGAAATAAATAATCTTTTCTATGGCTGTCTTAAAACTCAGAAAATATATC